>JAGXJF010000391.1:0-29803 GCA_019208055.1 Stipa capillata
TTAGTATTGCCAGATCTAAACACCGACAGGCGCCATCCCTGTTGTACGTGACAGGCCAAGACCTCATGGCTGAGCTCCTCAACGAGTTGTTTCCTTCTTCGCCGAGCCTATGGGGCCACCACCCACCCGTGCGCATGACCACCGCATCCACCTCCTCCTCGGCACCGAAGCAGTGTTGGTGCACCCTTATCGCTACCTCGTGCTCCAAAAGGTCTAGCTGGAATGGCAATGCGCCAACCTGCTTGCTGTTCTATTTGTCAAAAAAGCATGACGGGTCCTAGCGGATGTGCATCGACTACCGCACCCTCAACGACAAAACCATCAAGGACAAGTTCCCTATCCCGGTGGTCAAGGAACTCCTCGATGAGTTCGAGGGTGCCCACTACTTCACCAAGCTTGATCTTCATTTCGGCTATCACCAAGTTTGTATGCATCCACCAAATGTCAGGAAGATGGTGTTCCATACACATGAGGGCTTGTTCGAGTTCCTAGAGATGCCTTTCAGCCTGACTAATGCGTTGGCTACCTTCTAGGCCCTCATCAATGACATACTGCGCCTGTTCCTTCATCGCTTTGTCCTCATGTTTTTTGACAATATTTTGATTTACAGTGCATTCTGGGCCAACCACCTTCAACATGTGCGTGCGGTGTTCCGGTTCCTTCAGCAACACCAGCTGTTCCTCAAGTGGCCCAAGTGCCTCTTTGGGGAAACCCCCATCGCTTACCTTGGCAACATAATCTCCGCCGATTCCTCCAAGGTGGATGGTGTGACTGACTGGCCAATACCCCAGCCAGTTCGTACTCTTCAGGGGTTCCTTGGTCTTGCGGGCTATTATCACCGCTTTATCCAAGACTATTGAACCCTCGACGCACCCTTGACCTGTCTTCTATGAAAGGACTGCTTCACTTGGTCTTAGGAGACAAACCAAGCCTTTACCATGATGAGGACAGCTTTGAAGACTGCCCCAGTACTCCAACTACAAGATTTTTTGATGCCTTTCATCATCAAGTGCGACACCTCTAGCTCCAGGGTTGGCACTGTTCTCCACCAGGGCATGGGGTCCAATCAATTTTTAGTTGACCTATCACCAATTGTCATCAGAAGCTAGCGGCATATGAACGGGAGCTCATCAGCCTCGTCCAGACTATGCGGCATTGGTGGCCATACATCTGGGATGCTCCTTCATCATCTGTACCGATCACTACATCCTCAAGTTTTTACTCAATTAGCGGCTATCCACAATTCCCTAGCATCAATGGATGACAAGAATTTTGGTTTTGATTTTACAGTCGAATTCAAGCTAGGCAAGCAGAATGTGGTGGCAAATGCTCTTTCTCGTCGTGACACCAACCTAGGGCTATTTTTCACTATGTCCAGCCCTTAGTTCTCCATCTTCAAACAACCTCTGGCAGGTGGCCTCCACCGACCCCAAGCTCGCCACCATCCTCACGCGCATCCAGTCCAACGAGCTTGGGCCTGCATGGAGCTTGGTGGATGGTGTGGTCTCTCATGACTGCTGTGCCTACCTTTAGGCTGGCTCGGATTTCTTGCCGATTGTATTGGCCACTGTTCATGAGGGGATTTAGAAGACACTGCATTACCTCTGCTGCGACTTCCACATCCCTCATGATTGCCAAGTCATCTCTGACTATGTCCACGCCTGCACTATATGTCAATGCAACAAAATTGAGCATCTCCACCCGATTGGGCTGTTGCGTCCTTTGGAGATACCCTCCAGCATTTGGGCTAACATCACCATGGACTTTGTCGAGGGCCTAGCCAAGGTGGGTGGCAAGTCGGTCATTCTGACAGTCATCGATCACTTCTCGGAGTACACGCATTTTATTCCCCTGGCACATCTATACTCAAAGCGTCTATCGCCGATGCCTTCTTCAGCAAAATCGTCTGGCTCCACAACATCTTGGTTTACCTGTCTTTGATCGTGACCTAGTGTTCACCTCTAATTTCTAGAAGGATCTCTTTGCAATGTGTGATACCTCTGGGTGAGCACGCATTTCATCCCCAGACTTATGGTAAATCCGAGGCTGTGAACAAGACTATCGCTATGTATCTGTGATGTATGATGGGCGATCGGCCTTGCCAGCAGGTGCGCTAGCTGTCATGAGTAGAGTTTTTTTATAACCCTTCCTTCCATTCGGCACTCAAGACCGACGCCGTTCCATGTGGTATATAGCCGGGACCCCTGCTCTACGTGACTACGAGTTGGGTGAGGCACGTATCTCGGCCATCAACTTCAGGACCGTGACATGTTCCTCACTGACATTCAGGCTTGTCTTCTCCAAGCTCAAGAATACGCCAGGGACTCACTATGATGGCCATCATTGTGAGCTTCACTTTGACATAGGTGCTTGGGTCTAGCTTTGTCTCCATCATCACACTACAAGCTTCCTTCCTAGAGCCACTAAGAGCAAATTGGGTCCTTGCTACTATGGGTCGTATCACATCATCGCCAAGCTCAATGACGTAGCCTACTACCTTGAATTACCACCATCGGCCTGCATTCCACAATGTCTTCCATGTTAGGCTCCTCAAGCCATATGATGGGCCTCCTCCGGATGCATGACGTCCGCTTCTAACCCACCTCCACGGGAAGGTGGTGCCATCTCTAGCCAAAGCCATTTGTGCCCGGCATGTGTGAGATACTTGGCATGTTCTCATTCAGTTAGAGGGCATGTCTGTAATTGATGCCTCATGGGAGGACCTCGCTAGCTTTTGAGAGCGCCACCCTTCCTTCCAGCTTGAGGATGAGCTATTTATCGAGGGCGGGAGAGATGTTATGTGGGGACAACAATATAAGCAGTAGGGCCGTGTGCACGAAGCTAGCCAGCAGTGCAAGGAAAGACTTGTTCCTTAAGTTAGAATATTTCCTCTTGAATTAATATTAATTACCAAAATTAGATATTGTATCCTTAAGGATTAGATTGGTTGGATGCCTCCCCGCTATTGAATAATGTAGACGAGAAATTATCCCTAATTCTCTTTGCCTCCCTCTTTTCTTTCCGCCCTAGCTGCCACCTTTCATCTCCATCACCCCTAATCCATGGGTCACAACATAGTGACCTAATTAAATTAATCATTTCTTTCTGTCATTTTATATGTCCAGCATTCCTGTGGGATAATTTATATTATTTGCCTGCCCTTGTACACCTCTGCTGGTTCCTCAAAAGTGTCTTCTTATTAATGAGATTTTTTTACAAAATAATCCTTTTCAATCTTTATTTTATTATTAACCCCACCTGTAAATTTTTTTCAAAAATTGTCCCTTAGATAGTGGCGCCGCTGTGGCATCACGGTCTAGGTGCCGCAGACCTTGGCACGGAGGCGGCCTCATTGCCGTGGCCTGTTGACGTAGCCAGAGCTGTGGCGCCACGCATCTTGGCGCCGTGGCGCCCGGTGCCGCAAGTGGTATACCCCTTCGGCCTACGTTCTTTTTTCTCCAAGTCCTAAACAGCTCATGCACCCTCCCCCACCGCGCCGCCCCACCACACTGGTTGCCCCACCGCGCCGCCCATGATGCCAAGGTGAGGTATGATTGGTGAAATTTGTTGCATTTTGTATAGTTATGATTGATGAAATTTCTTTGTCAATTTGCGATGAAGTGAAGTGGTTGTTGTCTAATATAATTGATGCCATTAAAATTGCTTGAGATTAGCTTATAAAAGAGATGTCGAAAGCTTAACATGCATTGCAATTACTCATTGTTTCGTATCAGATATTCTTTGTTGAAAAATTGATTTGTAGGCTTTCATGTCTACATTTTATTGGTTAATACAGTATTTAATGATGGCTGGGGGGACATGCTAGATCTTATTAGTAGATGTATTTGTTTCATTGAATATCAGTAGATCATTACTGAATTTTAGATGCATCGTTCGTTTATTGGTTTCTGCAATTTATGCCTAATTAAATTTGTTATTGATGAATTATGTATGTTCTGTTAAAATATAGATGGATAGAATTGTCTGACTTTATAATTGCTCTGAAATATACAAGAGGGGCAGTACCAACATTGATTTCGAGTCCGTGGCAGCCAAGGTAGTTCTTTTTCAAGAGGCACCAACCCTTAGTGAACTAGTAGCAAGAAGCAAGTGTGAATTTGGATTTTAGCAAGTTTTATTGAAGTAGAAGGATGACATGATGCCGATTTTGGTATGAAGAGGTACCCTTTGATGATGCTCATTTGATCACCTAGTGATTTGGCACTTACAGGAAAATTTTCAATGCTTTGGATGTTAGGTCACTGGAGATCCATGTATGGAGAGAGCAACATGGTTCTATTGACTATCAATGCCGTTGAGCCAGGTCTCGATCGGTTGATGACATTTCCAGAGGTGGTTATGCAAGATCATCACAAGCTGCCCTTTGTGGCAGACATCTCTCAACCACCTTTTTAACCACTCTCTCAACTAGCCACACATGAAGAGTTAGCTTCATAAGATGGTAGAGTCGATGTAATTGCAGTTCAGTTGTTCAGATTGTCGGTACATCCAATTAATGTGCCACCACCTTTGAGTGTCGTTGTTTCTGCAGCCGGTCAACATGCCCAAGAATTTGTTGGCCCATTGCTTGCTAATTTCGATGTGGCTGTCATGAACAACTCCACTGGTGGTGAAGATAATTTGAATGACACTGACAACTGCCCAAGCGGCTTCGATGAGGATTGGAGTTCTAGAGAGGATTAAAGGCCCAAACTTTGTTTCACTCCTAAACAAGCTAGAGTGGTAACAGAGGTACTAGGCAAAGAACCCATGGACCATGCTTTCAATGATGTTTGTAGCATCGACAATGCCGTATGAAACGACGTCCTGTTGGGAAGTTTCATGGGCATGGCACATAATAGGAGTGACGAGGGTGGAAAGCCGATCTTCCACATGGAAGTGCAACTCAGGACGTGAGTTGAAGGACTTCACTGCGGATTACTCTGTGAGGCGCCATAGGCCCTATCTCTTTTATTAATCTGACATTCATAAGAGATACATGATATTGCCAACGGGGATGTGCATGGAAGGTGTGGGCACAACTAACTCGTGATAATTTGTGGAAAATTCCCGCATGAACAAACCACACACGTGTGGTACATCACAACTGTCGAGGCTACATATGCAGGTCACAGTGAAGTAGATCGCTACCCCACATCATTAGTGTGGTTTGTGTTGATCCAAATGTTTCTGTAGCTTCGCTAATCGAGATGATATTTGCTACCATTCGTTATCGGGTCAAGTAGGGGAAAGTATGGAGAACGAGGCAGTTGGCGATGAAACTATTATGGGGTGACTGGAAGGAAGCTTATGCTAGCTACCAAGAATATTGATCGATACGCAAGCTACAAACCCGGGGTTAGAGTTCTACCTGCTCCACAATAATTGCAGTTATTGAAGATGGTGTTGTGAAACATGTTTATGCAACAAATATATTGGCACTTTCCCCAATGTAAAGCTGCCTTCCAGCACTGTAGACTAGTCATCACAGTCGATGCAACATTTCTAACCGGCAAGTATTACAGTTGCTTGATGATTGTCGTTGGTGTTGATGCGGAAGACCAGATGATTCCACTAGCGTTTGCACTCACGGAAGGCGAGAACAATGACAACTGGAAGTGGTTCCTATGCATTACTCGCATGAAGCTTGCTGAACCCTCCCGTGAGTTATGCATCATATCAGACTGGCATCAAGGCATCCTAAATATTCAGACGTAGGTGTCCAGGGATCCAAGACATCCATCATCATTGGTGCATGCATCACCTAACTGCTAATTTCTATAGTAAGTGCAATCGGGTGGAGCTCTTCAGGAAGTTTAAGGTCATGTGCAAAGTCTTGGATAAAGATGAATTTTAAAAGAAGGTATAGGGAGCTTAGTGGCCTGAAAGTGCGGGAGCCAGGACATGGTTGGAGGATATAAAGCCATGGAGGAAGTTGTGGATCTAGACTTATGACAATGGTGCTCATCGTTACGGGATGATGACTATTAATATCTTGGAGGTGTTCAATGATGTCCTTAAAGGGATTAGAGAAATGCTAGTTTCAGCAATACTGAAATTTACATTCAGGAAATGCAATGCTTACTTTATTGACTGATGGAAACTTGCAAATGATTTGGCCTGTAGTAGTGTGCAATGGGGTAGAGTCGGTCAAGAACAACTGAACATGGCGGAGGAACAGTCTGGTTAGGTTTGTCGGTGGCACATCAATAGGTGGGGAGTGTTATGGTGGAAGAAACTATAGAGTTAACCTAACCGAAGGTTCATGTAGTTGCCATGTCTCTGAGCTGTTTCATATGCCATGCAGTCACATCATCATTGCTTGTCGTGCTCAAGGAGTCATCTATCTTTCACCATCTATATTTCTACAATTTTCTTTAAACAAGCCGTGCTTCAGACTTGGTCTACTAGATTCGAGCCGTACCTGGACTCTATGCAGTGGCCATCCTACAAAGGAGAGGAGTATGTTCCCGACATTGATATGTTGAAAAAAAGAAGGGTCGTCGGAGGCGAAAGAGGTTACGCAACGACATGGATAAACCATAGGGTTCGAAAAACAAGTATAGCCTCCGTGGCTTTGATGATTTTTCTTTGAGGAATCGTTGCTCCGTGTATCTTTTCAGCACAACAAAGCTAAACATATGTAGGAAGGGAAAATAAAGAGAGCTACGCATACGGGCATCCAAGGTCAAGGTACATCATGTACGCGAACGAGTTTTACGTGGCCACCCAGCACCACGTGAGTATCCAGCATGCATTCTTTGTGAACTAGCCCATTTGTTTGACTAATGAGATGACATTCTACGGATGAAACAGGTGACCTAGCTCCCTTACGAGTGAGTTGAGTACACTAAGATTTCGCTAAATCCCATTTGTAGGAGGGATGAGGAGTTATGGAGAACATGCTTGTCCCTCATTTTCTTCCACCTGGTCGAGTATCACATGCCTCATGGGGTACAGTGCCAATTTAGTAGGATGCAAGGCTTCCCTCCTATGGATTCTAGCACTTCAGTAGAGCTGCACAAGTAAGTGATGTGACTTGGTACACCTACATGCATACCTATTGTTTCATAAATTGACTAATTAGTTACATACCTATCTTGTCCTACAGGTTTGACAAGAGAAATCGCTACAAAGACAACAACTGGGTGCACAGGCACCGAGTTTACATCGAGGAGTGGGTCCAACGTCGGGAGCGTTTGCATATTGTGCAGGACATGCACCTCTTGTCTCATTTCACCGAATATCTGAGGTGGCTCCATCAGGTATCTAGGCTAAAGCTTAGATCAACTTTTCACGAGGTAGAGATCAAGCAGGAGGTCACCGTAGCTGATTATGGAGACGAGTACGAAGAGTTCACCAGGATTGGGTCACAGCCCGAGAGGGGGCCTCCTATAGATTACATGGTATGGTATATCAAATTATGGTTAATTGCTTCTCTTCATCACTATGGC
The DNA here is from genome assembly GCA_019208055.1 of Stipa capillata. Taxonomy (NCBI): domain Eukaryota; kingdom Viridiplantae; phylum Streptophyta; class Magnoliopsida; order Poales; family Poaceae; genus Stipa; species Stipa capillata. The sequence continues at coordinate 7,455 of JAGXJF010000391.1, forward strand.
CCTTGTAAATTGCATTATAGGGAACCCAGTTGGCTCGTATGAGTGCATAGGCTAGGGAATACTGTCTATACCACACGGGTCGAAGAGAGAGGTCGCGCGCCTTCGAGAATTTATAAGGGTAACTTGTTATCCGGCTTTGAATTTGTAGATGCTTGTTGATAGCCATTCATTCGTACGTCATTTTCAAATTTTGCAGGGCATTGGCCGAAAAAGCAGCGCTTTGCTGCAAAGGTTAACTATCGTGCCCCCTGGGACGTGGTCCAACCGGAACCATCCGGTAGTGCCTCCTCATGGTGTGCTGCTAGTACGGCCTCGATGGTGGGCAACAATTCTACACGTACACCAGAATCGATAGGTGACAATGAGGATAGCTAGGAAGGCAAGGGATGGGAAGAAGAGGAGTCTAGCAGAGAAGAGATTCCCGACTATAATGTCCTCTCACAAATTCCCGGTGCTCCTCCAGCCTCGTAGCCATCAGAGGTAAATACAGCAATATGAACATGTATTACCTCATTTATGATGTTTGTACTGACATATATGTGTTTCACTTTTTTATAGTCCACATCAACACAAGTAGGATGGAAACACGCAGGTCCTAGTGGTGTCATGGATAGGCCAAGGCAGGAAAAGGTGAGAAAAACTGTGAAAAGGTGGATACCGAGCTCTGACAGGTGCAAGAAGACACGTTGAAGCTCATAGTCTGCTATTGTGTTGACATTGATTAATCTATTTGAGTATTTGTAACAAACAAGTCTTAGGAACACATGTCCTATCTTGCATATACTGAATATTTATCTGTTTGATCATTTGAATTGTCACTTTTTTTATTTGAGTTAATATTTATCTATTTGATCATGTGAATACTAGGTATTGAGCATAGCCTCAAAGCTACTGTAGTACTAGTTGAGCGTAGTCTCCCAGCCATCTCATCCTATTGTTTGGTCCTAATGGTTGCGGCGGCCTCAGCAATGGCACCACAAGTTAGCCTCATGGTGCCACCAGGTTTGACACCTCAAGGCTTGCGGCGCCACTAGGTTTGGCGGTGTCAAGGCACAAAAACTTTGAACTATGATGAAGATTACTGGTTTGTAGTTATAAAGTGTAACACAAATTGATTCATGGTCAAACACAATACCACGAGGACACTAATAAATCTGAGTACCTAACATAATACAATAAAAATAGTACACTAACAAATGTCATGGTGCAAACTATGGAATTAAAGTTTTACAATCCAACATATGTAAAGCACATAACCTCTACTGCATGCAACATGGCCACTTCCCCTTCCTAACAGCTGCTAGCAGATTAAATTTTCAGTTTGCAAATATCCAATACCTCTGATGGTACGTGCCATTTGCGTCTGATAAGACCATCTTGCATGGGTCACCGCACCAACACATCAGCATGAGAGATATCTATCTTATTTGTAAATTTCAGACGACTTAATTATTCCTAACGAAATATGTTACTATAATGATACACTACAAAATCGAAACTGAGAAAATGGTCATGAATACCTTGAGGAGAGAGGGGGTGGCCCGGAGAAGACGTGAGGAGAGCCGAAGGAGGTAGTGGAGGTGCAGGGAGATTGCGATTTGAGAAGAGAGGAGATAGGTTTGGAAGGGCACGGAGAGAACCGGACGAGGCGGAGGAGGCGCGGGGAAGGAAAAGTTGACAGAAAAAAAAGGCGGTGGAGACAGAAGGAGAGGTATGTCCCTCGTGGCGCCGTGACTGGCGCAACTGTGGCACCGGCATCCTGTGATTTCTCTCTACACGGTCTCGGGCATTACGACCGGGGAAACAATTCGCCTGGAAGTACAGATCGGATCCGCAAAGCTCTTGGCATTGGTCGATTCCGGGTCCACGCATAACTCTATTAACGATGAGGTGGCCCATCAGATTGGTCTCAAACTTGTGCCCCAAAAAGATGGCATGTGTGTGACTGTCGCCAATGGTGACCGGCTGACAAGCTCGGGCATGTGTCGCTCCACGGTGATCAGTGCAGGAGACGAAGATTTCCCTCGGTCTTGGCGGGTTTGATGTCATTCTAGGCACTCAATGGTTAAAGGCACTTGGGCCTGTACTCTGGGATTTCCAGAACCTGACCATGATGTTTTGGCGCCAAGATCACCAAGTCATCTTTCACGGAATAGCAAGCAAAGGGACATCAGTACATACCTTGTCAGGTACAGGATCAGACCTGCTGACCAGCCTCCTCAGTGAATTTGACGACTTGTTCGTTGCGCCTACAAGGCTTCCACCTGCGAGATTCCAAGACCACCGCATACGCCTACATCCGGCGCGGTGCCAGCCGCTGTACGACCATATAGGTACCCGCAAATACAAAAATATGAGATCGAAAGGCAGTATGCAGAGATGCTTGAGCAAGGAATTATTCAACCAATCAACTCCGACCCTAGTTCTCGTCTCAGGTGTTGTTGGTAAAAAAACTTGATGGTTCGTGGCGGTTTTCTGTTGACTATCTAGCTCTCTGTAGGAGCTGAATCTCTCAGCTCCTTTCTTTCACGGTGTGTCTCACACGCACACTCTCAACTCTCTGTTGTTTCACACAACACACAAGTACAAAAGAGATAGAACACACTGGTTTTGGTGACGTGCTGCCTCACACAGCTGAACGTCTTTTCTTCTTTCTCTATTACCTGTTGAACCAACTGATTACAATACCTTAAATAGAACACACACACGCAGCCAAGGCAACAACCTGCCCGGCTCTTATGCGACGCACCAACTAACTCCATGCACTAACTAATCACTAGCTACTTGCACGGCCATGTTCAGCACTTGCGCAGCCTCCTCAACGGCCACACGACCCAGCCAAACCAGCATGCATGCAGCTGACAATAACTTGCCGGATCACCCGGCTCAACCTGATCCAGCATCCCGTCACACTCCTGCTGCGTCGCGTCTTGCCGCTTCTCACGACGTTGCCGTATCGCATAGCACCATCAGCATCTCGCCGTGCTTGCCGCATCGCACGGCAGCCTGGCATCTCGCCTTCTTCACGCGTACAGCTAAAGCTTCACCGACCTTCCATGTCCTAGACCACCTACACTACATGCAGAACGCAAGCAAACTAAAATGCAGATACATGAATCAAGATTAATGCTAACAGTCTCAATGCATAGATGTTGAAGAACAAGTTTCTAAGTCCAATGGTGGATGAGCTTCTCGATGAACTCAAGGCTCACTCTTTTTCACTAAGTTGGATATCCGCTCTGGTTACCATCAAGTACGGATGCATCTCGATGACATCGCCAAGACTGCATTTCGGTCACATCAAGGATACTATGAGTTCCTCGTCGTGCCGTTTGGATTGACGAACACACCAGCGACTTTTTAAACCCTTATGAATGACATTCTTGGACTGTACCTATATGCCAATTTGTGCTTGTTTTCTTTGATGATATTTTGATCTACAGCCCCTGCCCGACGTGGTCAGACCACCTTCGTAACATGCAGATGGTCCTGGGGAAGCTACACCAACACAAACTCGTCCTCAAGCGCTCCAAGTGCATCTTTGGGCGAATCATCTGTCTCATACTTCGGTCATGTTATCTCGAAGCAAGGGGTGTCCATGGACCACCGAAAAGTGAAGGCCGTGGAAGGTTGGCCACAACCACATACCGTTCGAGCAGTTCGAGGATTTTTGGGACGCCGGTTATTACCGTGAGTTCATCAAGAACTACGGTGCATGCCATCGCCACTCCACTCACAAAGCTTCTCAAGGAGACCTTTTCATGGACAGAGGAGTCCACGCAGGCGTTTGAAGCTCTCAAGCGTGACCTCTCAACAGCTCCAGTGTTACACTTGTTGGATTTCTCAAAGCCTTTGTGGAGTGTGATGCTTCTGGATCAGGCATTGGCGTGGTGTTACATCAAGGAGCTGGCGCAGTGGCATTTTCAGTCAAGCCATGGCACCAAAGCACTCGGGGCTGGCTGCTTATTAGAGAGAGCTGATTGGGTTGGTATAAGCAGTGCGACGTTGGAGGCTGTATCTTTGGGGCCGTGGATTCATAGTAAGAACAGATCATTGTAGCCTTAAATTCCTTTTGGATCAGCATCTCCACAATTCCACAACCTCTTTGGGTTAGCAAACTCATGGGATTTGATTTTATAGTGGAGTACAAACCCGGGAGGATGAATGTGGTGGCAGATGCCTTGTCACAACGTTCGGTGGATGACACCACTGAAGCTTCTCTTGCGGCCATATCATCTCCACAACTTGATGTCTTTACTTCCTTGCGCCAGGAGATTGAGTCAGATTCCGTATTGTCCAGCCTACGTTCTAGTATTTTGACAGGTCAAAAATCATCACAGTGGACAGTAGTGGATGGGCTGATTCTATTTGACCAACGCATCTATTTACCGGCATCCTGACCGCTGCTACCAGCGTTAATCACAGCAGCACATGCCACAGGGCATGAAGGGGTTCAGCGGATTTTACATCGGCTGCGTGCAGATTTTCATGTTCCACGTGCTCGGCAACTAGTGCAACAGTTTGTTCGAGATTGTGTAACATGTCAACGCAACAAAATAGAGCATTTGTATCCGGTTGGACTTTGACCACCATTTTCTATTCCAGAACAAGTATGGTCGAATATTTCTATGGATTTTGTGGAAGGGCTTCCTCGGGTCAATGGCAAGTCAGTCATTCTTATAGTGGTAGATTGACTGTGAATATATACACTTTATACCACTAGGTCATTCTTATTTGGCAAGTTCTGTGGCCCGTGCTTTCTTTGACCAAGTAGTACGACTTTATGGGATTCCTTCTTCCATTGTGAGTGATCGAGGCCCAGTTTTCACGAGTAACTTTTGGCCACAATTGTTCAAGCTGTGTGGGATTCATCTTAATATGAGCTCAGCTTTTCATCCTCAGTCCGACAGTCAATCGAAGGCTGCTAACGATGTCATTGTTATATATTTGCGGCGTCTCACTGGAGATCTTCCACGGCACTGGCTTCGATGGTTATCTTGGGCTGAATACTGTTTTACATGGCCTACCACACTGCCCTCAGGGATACCCCATTTAATTTAGTTTATGGTCGTGCTCCTGCTTCCTTGCGGACTTACGAAGTTATGAGGAGAACGCGCATGTTCTAGCTGTCGAGCAGTCTCTGTTGGAGCGTGATCAATTCTTGCATGATGTACGGGAGCAATCTATTACAATCGCAAGAATATGCTAAGCTGTACTATGATAACAACCATAGAGAGGTAGTATTTGGAGGAGATTGGGTGTGGGTCAGATTACTCCACAGGCCGGTGGCGTCCATACCAGCTCATCGCACAGGAAAGTTGGCTCTCAGGTTTTATGGACCTTACAAGTACTTTCCCGGATTGGAGATGTTGCATATAAATTGGAATTACCAGCTGGGGCAAGGATTCATGACGTCTTTCACGTTGGTGTACTGAAACCTTTTCGGGGAACACCACCAGATGCTACACCTCCCTTGTCAACTCTGCTTCATGGTCGAGTCTTGCCAAAACCAGCAGCAGTTACTCGTAGCCGCAAGGCTAGAGGTGCATGGCAACTGCTCGTGCAGTGGGAAGGACAACCTGCATGTGACGCTACTTGGGAAAATGCAGAAGACTTCAAGGCAAAGTTTCCAAGCTTCCGGCTCGAGCACGAGCTGTTTGTGGACGAGGAAAGAGGTGTGTCATGTGGAGAAATATGTATAGAAGGAGGCAAGCTATTACGGCAGGAAATCAGATCAGATTGCTGTAGCAGACAATTCAAATGCTGTTTCTGGAGTACAGCAGGCAACGGTTGTTGAGTAGCTGCAGGAATTGGTGTTCGAGTCAACTTAGTATTGGAGTCCATGGGTTAGGAAAGAAAAGAGCTGTGATCAGCAAGTTAGAAGTATGAGTCCTAGTTGGTTAGCTAGTTCAGAGTAGAGTCGTACTCTACTAGTAAAGAGTACTATAAAAATAGGAGACGTTGTAATCTTTGGACAAGCAATTAGAAATCTATTTTCTCGTCTTATTTCTCTCATCTCATCCCTGCTACCCAAAGTGTGGCTGTCTCGGTGTCACGGCACTAAAACCCCGAGGACGGAAGCCGGCGAAGGAGTGGCCGTCGACCTCCCACGGCTACTCCTTACGCTCGTTGTTGCAAGGGCTTAATAGTCTTGGTTATGTCATGATTTTCCTTTGACTTTCCTCTACTTGAAGACATTTAATACCTCTGAAAGCTGTGTGATTAATTCTTTATACTGTGAATTACTCAAAAACCAAAAGGGCTGGTTCCAAAAAAAGAAGAAAAAAGCAAAATGAGGGAAGAGCACCTATTAATAAGGAGAAAGGACACTATAAATTCTTGCACTGCCATTCAGATAACTGGAATAAATTTCCTTGGAATTCCTTGTATGTTAGCCATCATTCTTCATCTGGACATTTTCATTTATCTCCTTCTATGGATTTTTCAAAAAAAATTTGTAGTTTCTTTGAAGTGATTGCAGCGGCACCCGTTCCTAATAACCTAGTATTATCTAGTATTATGTTGCTGCTATTGAGCAGGTTGTGCGTGAAAATCAAGTAGTTGTGGTCCTTGGCGAAACTGGTTCTGGGGTGATCTCACGCTCGGGCCGGCAGCGTCACCCTTGACGGTGTCCCTTTCGACCTCAGCCCCAGGACGACGACGGCGCACTCAACGCGCGTGCCTTGGCGCTTACACGCCCTGCTATGCATTGAAGGTCTGCTGCGCTTCCTCTGGAGGATAAAGGTGGCGGAGCGCATCGCTGGCGGCAACTGCCAGTTTGACTGCACGTACACTATGTCTCGCGGGGTTGATAGGAACGCCGACATTTGGGTGGTCTGGCTTTGGACTCCAAATCCTGACCAGATCCCAAGGTGGCCAGCTTCTCTGTCATGGAACTTCACCAAGGAGCCGGAGCCGGCGTTCCCACCGGGTTCGCTGGTGCTTGGGGACTCTCAGAACGACAAACAAATGACGCATCCTCGTCCACCTCACCGTCACCGAAGACTTTTGACACCTGCAATGTGCGCACGCCCAGTAGTGGCCAGCGCGGGATCCCCTCCGACTCACTGGGCAACCCTACCAGCCGCTCAAGCACTCCTACCCGATGCAGCTCGAGTCTCTCAACTGTGGCACCATCCCTGGTAGGGCCACCTTGTCGGAGTTCGTACTGGAGTCCGACGTTTGGCAGGCTGCCATCAGTGAACCGCCGGTAGCCATCAGTGAACCGCCACCTACCTCCGTGCCTGATTTCCTGCAGAAGATCACCCGCCCTCAATCGTCGTCTCTGCTGGGGACGCTTGCATCTCAGAACGAGGAGCCGAAGGAACTGCCAGGCCCCGCATCTATGCAACGGCCAAGCAAACAGCTGGACCACAGGAAAACAAAAACAGTGTCGCCCCAACTGCGAAGCATGCCGAGCACAAGCTCATGGAGGTCTTCGGTGAGCTACTAAAAAAAGATGAGAGCAAGGAGCCGGACGCAGCTGCCAAGAGGAAAGCTTACCTTCAGCTGTACAAGGAGCCCCTCATATTGAAGATGATCGAGGCAGTGCGAGCGCTGACCGGCATCCATGGGAAGGTGCAAATCAACTTGGAAGCTCTCGGTTTCACCGATCTTGAGTCGGTGGCCTTGGGACAAGAGGTCTGCACCGTGTAGAGGTGCTCGGACCCGTCAGCCAGTTGTTCTAACCCAATGTATCAAGCTGTCCTAGTTTCTCCCATGGTTAGTACCGGCACTTATCGCCTGTTAGCTCAGCTCTTACGATCTAGACGCGAAAAACAACTCACGCAAGGAGCAGCAGAAAAAAAAGGAATTTGGTGCCAAAGGTGCGTATTGCACCTGTGCTTTTCTTTTCTTATTCCGTTGCTTTTCTTTTTTGTTACTCTCTGGCTACAAGGATGCATGTATCTAGTACTTAGACTAGATACACAAGCACTATCTAGTACTTAGACTAGGACACGGTCACAAAACCGACTTCGACTGCTACTCACGCTCAGACTCGGCAATCCTGCCGTTCTTCACTCGGACTCCACCGCTAAAGCTAACTAATCAAGATTATTTCCAACATCGCCGAGTGGTTCATTCTGGCACTTATTGCCCTCTAGTTCTTTCTGGTGCTTATCGCCCTTAGTCACAGTTTGCAAGTCATCATGTCTGCGTCTACTTGTTCAAGCCCTGGCTAGGCTCGTGTTTATGTGCCATATGTCCCCTAATATTAATGGATCGTGATTTCAAGCTGCTGAACTAGAACGTGAGGGGGTCTTAACGCCCCCGCACGGCGGTGTCAAGTCTGTGACCTGACCATGAACACCCGTTGCTCGGTGCTTTGCCTTTAGGAAACGAAGCTTTCTCACAAGGATGCTCTCCTTGTGGCTGAGATTGCAGGTGGTAGGCTTAGTGGATGGGTTTGCAGACTAGCGTAAAGGGACTAGGGGTGGTTTGCTCCTGATGTGGGACTCTAGCCACATTAACATCGATGGAGCTAGCGCCCATATAGTGGATTTCTCTATCACTGTTTTCGTAGCTTCCTGGAATGAGCAAGAACATTAGTCCCTTACCACAGTCTGGTCCCTGCGACGACAACGCCAAACCCTGTTCCTCCAAGAGCTCAGAAGCCTGAAGGGCTTGGTCCATGACCAATGCCTTGTGATAGGCGACTTTAACCAATTTTCCTCAGCAACGGACAAGAATAACAACGACTTGCCTCACCACTCCATGAACGCCTTTCGTGCATCAAAAAACTACTGTGAGCTAATGGACATTAGACTGCAGGGGAGGCGTTTCACTTGGTCCAACGAGCGCAACGAGCCGATGCTGGTCAGGCTGGATCGGGGGCTCTGCTCGAGTAACTAGGTCGCACGTTTCAGGAACTTCCAGCTACTGCCACTGTCCACATCCATCTCCGACCACTGCCCGCTGCTCCTCTGCGCCATGAATTAGATCACTTACTCCAGGAGTTTCAAATTTGAGCAGCACTGGACTCTTTTCAATGGATTCACGGATGTGGTCTCCAGCTCCTAGCACAGCCGTGCCGTGGTGTGGACGCGACCAAAAGTCTTGCCTTCAAGCTGGTGCGACTCAGCCGCAATCCAAGCGCGTGGGTAACATCCGCCTGCAACCAGAGGTCATGCGTAAGCTCGACGAGGCGCATGAAACGAGACCTCTCTCCCGGGATGAATGGGAGCTTAGGCAGGAGCTCAAGCTGACAATCCTTGGACTCCCTACCGTTGAGCACATGCTCTGGAAACAATGATCTCGGATCAATTGGTTGCACGTCACCGATGATAATCCTTGGTTCTTCCACACGAAAGCAAACGGAAGGAGAAAGAACTTCATTGCCTCGCTCATCACACAGGACACCATCTGACGGCGAGATCTCCAAGGGATAGGCCCAAGACAAGGAGTCGGCCCAACAAACTCGGGATGGCCCAAATCCACGGCAGGAGGCCCACTCGGCCGAATGTAGCCCACGGGATCCACTCGGAAGTAACGGCCGGATGCCATCAAGTCCAGGCGTTACAATGTCATTAAGTCGGACGTTACCAAGAGACAATAAGTGCAGTTAAGGCGCCAATCAAGTGTGGCGTTACCACGACTCGACCGACTCGGCAGCTGTAAAACCTAGGCCTTGTCGGGTCTATATAAGGCAAGGCTAGGGTTCCTGTGCAGGGGGCTAAAGGACCGACATTTTTAGAGTTTAGGAGAAAGAACTCCATCTCCATTGTACTCAAAAATTTTCTCACGCGAGGAATGATAAACAATCTAGCAGGAGTAGGGTATTACCTCTTCCATAGAGGGCCTGAACCTGGGTAAATCTCTCGCGTGCACCCGTTCGGATCTTCCTCTTGCGCCCCCCAAATCCTACTAGAAATGCATTCCGTTGCGAAATCCCCGCGACAGTTGGTGCGCCAGGTAGGGGAGGCGCATGCTGGAGCTGCGATTCAGGCGGGATCTTCTCCGATCACCGGCGGCAGGCTCATGTTCGGCCACGCGGTACAGCACCTTGCCTCCGCCGCATTTCCAAGAGGCGCGACGTTCCCCTTCGGAAGCATATGTTTCTTGGCCGACGATTTCGGTCAGCTTCGCCTTCAGGATCCGGTTCCTTGCCCGGCGGTGGAGCCAGCACCCAGGCACTCCTTGGGGTCCTCACATGACGGCGAGGAGTCTTTCCAGTTCGTCGGCATGATCGGCTCCGACTCACTCCTGCCCGTCCTGGATTCTGTATCCGACGAGTACGAGAGTTCACACAGCCGTGCCTCCACGGCCGAAGTGTACATGGTCGCGCCCAGTACCACCAACGCCGCAGGCACGTCAGGTGCGACGGCCAGAGCAATGGGCGAGCTTTTGTGCACGCCCATTACTGGCCAGTCGGAGGTAGAAAGGGCCATCGAAACTTCTCGTCAGGCCATCCTGGCGGAGCAGGATCGCGTCGACCAAGAGAGAGCAGCATTCGAGGTGCGTGAACGTGAATATGGCGGGGCCCCGGCTCGCGGGTCCCGCCAGCATCCACGCCGCGTCGCGTCATCGGCCGCTCGGAGGGGCCACAATGTTCGCAACTCTCTCTTGGCTCGAGAGCGGGATGACGTCCCGATCTATCAAACTCCGACGCAGAACCTCATTGCAGCTGCCACACTGGCTGATTCGCTTCCGCCACCGGTAGATGGCCCTGCAGCGGAGACCTACTGCCGAGTCGTCACCCTGATGAAGACGACGTTGGAACAACAAAATGAGGCTACTTCAGCGCGTGAACGGCTGGATTTCAGGTCCGCGCGAAGTCATCCCTCCGCGGCTCCGAGTCACCCAGTCACGATAGGCTCGTCACAGCCGAGTCGCTCCACGAACCAGCGCCCTGATGCCCGCCAGGAGATCAACTGACTCTAGGCGGAGCGGTGCCGAGCCGACTCCCCCCGAGCCCGGGCAAACAATGCCCGCGACGCGCGGCACGACATTGAAGGGCTTCGGGTGGCCAGGATGCGGGCTGAGCATTGGGGCGGCGAGGTTAACCAGCCGGGCGGCTTGGCCTCCACTGGCCCGCTATGCTTTAGCCGGCGGATCCACTCCGAGCCATTTTCGGACCGATTCCGGATCGCAAACGGCGTTGACAAGTACGATGGCTCCATCAAGCCGGAGACTTGGCTCGCCGACTACTTGGTGGCGTGCAACTTTGGCGGCGGCAAACGCGCGCGTCGCCCTCCGCAGCCTTCCCTTGATGCTCGAAGGCTCGGCGCAGGCATGGCTTAACAGCCTGCCCGAAGACAGCATCTATGATTGGAAGGACCTCCAAGAGGCCTTCATCAAGAATTTTGAGGGCACATACAAGCGGCCCGGGAATGCTCAGGACCTCTGGCTCTGCGTTCAGGAGAAGAGGGAGTCGGTCTGAGACTACATTCAGCGCTGGACTCGGCTCCGCAATTCTATCGAGGACGTCACTGAGACACAGGCCATTCAGGCTTTCCCTCAGGGAGTCAAATACGAGCTCCTGAAGCATAAGTTGGCCAGGTTTAATATTCAGACCATGGGCCGACTCATGAAAGTCGCCAGCAAGTATGCGACTGGTGAGGAGGCCATGCGTTATGAGGACAAGGGCAAGTCGAAAGCCGAGTCCTCAGATCGCAAGGTACGTACCGACTCGAGTCGGAAGCGTGGTGAAAACCGCCCTCAGAAACGCAAAGCTGGCGACGGAGATGAAGTTAGCAGGGCCGACTTGGTCGCGGCTGCTGAACGTGGCACCCAGCGCGGTGATGGCGGCCGGAAGAAGGAGCACCCTTGGTAGCGACACAAGGCGCCAAGGCTCACCTTCGAGGAAATCCTCGACAAACCCTGCTCTTTCCATAGCACCCCCGACTACCAGGCGGGTCACTCGACCAGGGAGTGCAGCTTCTTAAAGCGTCTTCGGGAAGAAGAAAGCAACCCGAGCCCGACGCGGCGGAGAAGGAGGCTCTGCTGCAGGTGGCGGCTCCACGCAGTATCCCCCGCAAAGGGGCGTACTTATGATCTTCCAGGGATCCGGCTCCAAAAGGGGTTGGAAGCTGCGGTGCCACGAGGTGAATGCGACGGTACCGGCAGTTCCCCAGTGGTTGGACTGGTCCAAGGTACCAGTCGGCTTCGACCGACTCGACCACCCGAATCGCGTCCCGCATCCGGGCAAGCATCCTCTGGTGGTGGATCCGCAGGTCGGTGGTTTCAAGCTCCGCAAGGTCCTCATGGATGGCAGCAGCAGCATCAACATCATCTTCATGGATACCTTGAAGAAGATGCAGATCCCGGAGTCTCAGCTCCGTCAGAGTAGTACCACCTTTTACGGGATAGTGCCAGGGAAGTGCGCCAAACCGCTGGGCCAGGTTTTCCTGGAGGTTGTGTTTGGTGAGCCGAACAACTTCCGGGTCGAAACCCAGGCCTTCGAAGTTGTTGACTTCAAGAGCGCCTACCACGCCATCTTCGACCGCCCGGCTTACGCCAAATTCATGGCTAGGCCGTGCTACGTCTATCTCAAGCTGAAGATGCCGGGTCCCAAGGGGGTCATCACCATCACTGGCGACTTCGAGCGCTCCAACGAGTGCGACATCACCAGTGCAGACATAGCCGAGTCCCTGATCGCTGCTGAGGAGCTGGAAGGCATCAAGAGGTCCATTGAGCTCGAGCAGGCTCCACCAAGCAAAAAGGCGGCAACCGAGTCCGCCTTCCAGTCGGCCAAGGACACCAAGGGTGTCCAGGTCCAACCTGATGACCCGTCCAAGACGGTCCAAATCGGGTCCGACCTCGAGGCCAAATAGGAAGGCGCGCTCGTCGACTTCCTTTGTGAGAATTGGAACATCTTCGCATGGAAGCCAGCTAACATGCCCGGGGTTCCAAGGAAGTTCGCCGAGCACTCCCTCAACGTTGCCAAAGACACGAAGCCGGTCACACAGTCCCTCCGTCGCTTCGCCGAGGATAGGTGCAAAGCCATCGGAGAAGAGATAGCCCAACTCCTGGCGGCCAGGTTCATCTAATAGGTTCTTCACCCGGACTGGTTAGAAAATCCAGTTCTGGTTCTTAAGAAGAACAAGACTTGGCGAATGTGTATAGATTACACCTTGCTAAACAAGGCTTTCCCCAAGGACCCGTTCGCACTACCTCGTATTGATCAGGTAGTCGACTCCACGGCCGGGTGTGAGCATTTGTGTTTTCTGGATGCCTATTCAGGCTACCACCAGATAAAAATGAAAGAGTCAGATCAAATAAAAACTTCTTTCATTACCCCGTTTGGGGCTTATTGTTATATTACTATACCTTTGGTTTGAAAAATACTGGCGCTACATATCAGCGATGTATGCAGAAGTGTTTGCATGACCAGATAGGTAGGAATGTCCAAGCTTACATTGACGACATCGTAGTGAAGATAAAAAAGAGCGCGGATCTCTTGACCGACTTGGCCAAAACCTTCGCCAATCTCAGGAGATTCGACATGAAGGTCAACCCGGAGAAGTGCATCTTCGGAGTTCCTTCGGGCAAGCTGCTCGGTTTCATCGTTTCCGAATGAGAAATCGAGGCGAACCCGGCCAAGCTCGACGCCATCATCAAGATGGGCAAACCGAAGGACCTGAAGGCCGTCCAACGTCTAACCAGATGTGTGGCTGCATTAAGTCGGTTTATTTCTCGACTCGGTGAGAAGGCTTTGTCTTTTTACCGACTCCTCAAGAAATCTGACTCCTTCGAGTGGACCAACGAAGCCCAGAAAGCCTTCGACGACCTCAAGCGCCTGTTATCTACACCTCCGGTTCTCGCTGCACCGATAGAAGGAGAGCCCTTGCTGCTCTACATTGTGGCCACCAATCAGGTGGTCAGTGTTGTCCTGGTGGTGGAACGAACGGAAGAGGGCCGGGCGCAGAAAGTACAGCGACCCGTCTACTATGTCAGCGAAGTCCTCTCCGAGTCGAAGCAGCGCTACCCACAGTACCAGAAGCTCGTCTATGGTGTCTTCATGGCTGCGCGCAAGTTGATACACTACTTCCAAGCCCACTTGGTTACTGTGGTCTGCCACGCCCCTCTGTCAGACATCATCAACAACAGGGACGCCACGGGTATAGTAAGGCTGGCGTTACTCGGAGAGTTAAAAAGAGTAAAGACGCAAATTAAAGTACGCAGTTACTGTAGCTCGGCCGACTGGCCGAGTCGGCATATGTAAAGCCTAGTCTTGCCGACCCTATATAAGGCAAGGCTAGGGCACCCATGCAAGGGGCTAGATTTTTACGCATTGTCTTCTACCTCAAGACAAGAGCAACCTCTATCTTTCTGTAACCTTTCTCGCACAAGATTAGCAATACAATCAGCAGGAGTAGGGTATTACCTCTGCCATTGGAGGGCCTGAACCTGGGTAAAATCTCTTGTGTGAACCCGCTTAGATCTTCCATTTGCGTCCCCCCGATCCGTAGAAATGAGTATTGCCGCGAAATCCCTGCGACAGTTGGCGCGCCAGGTAGGGGAGACACGTGTTGGAGCCATGATCCAGGCGGGATCCTCTCCAGCTTTTGACGGCAAGCTGGTGGCTGGCGACGCGCCGTTGCCCACTGCTTTCGCCGTGCACCCCAAAGGCACGGAGTTTCTCTTCGGAAGCCTTCGCTTTGTGGCCGACACCTTCGGCCAGCTAAACCTCCAGGATCCGCTTCCCCATTCCACGGTGGAGCCGGAGCCCGGACACCTGCTGGGATCTCCATCCGCCCCAAGCAATGGCATGAAGCATTCACAGCTCGTCGGCATGGTCGGCTCTGAATCCCTCCTCCCCGTCCTGGATTCCGAATCCGATGGGGACGAGAGTTCGCATAGCCGAACCTCCTCGGCCGAGGTGTACATGGTCGCGCCCGGCACCACGAACATCATAGGCACGATGGTCACGGCGGCCAGGGCGATGGACGAGCACCTGCTCACGCCCATTGATGGGCAATCGGAGGCTGAGAGGGCCATGGAGGCATCTCGGCGGGCCTTCCTGGCCGAGCGGGAGCGTCTTGATCAGGAGAGAGCAGCTCTCGAGGGACGAGAGCGCCAACATGACAAGCCTCACGGTTCACGTCGACGTTCGAACCGGCGTGCTTCCTCAACCGCCCGGAGGAGCCGAGTCATCCGTGCCCCTCTCTTTGGGCGAGAGCAAGACGGTTTCCCTGTTTACCAAACACCGGCCCAAAACCTCATCGCGGCTGCCGCATTGGCCGACTCGCTCCCGCCCCCGGTGGACGGCCTTGCGGCAGAGAGTTATCGTCGAGTCGTCACTCTGATGAAGACGGCGGTCGAGCAGCAAAATGAAGCCACATCAGCACGTGACCGACTAACTTCTAGGTCTACTCGGAGCCAGCCCTCGGATGCTCCGAGTCACCCTGTTACCATAGGCTCGTCGCAACCGAGCCATTCCACCAATCGGCATCCCGATGCCCGCGAGGAAATCAACCAGATCCATGAGGAGCGGCGTCGAGCCGGCTCCCTCCGTGGCCGGGCTGACAGCGCCCGAGACGCGCGGGACGACCTTGAGAGAATTCGTGCGGCTCGGGCACGAGCTGAAACTTCGAAGGCACCTACAAGAGACCAGGTAATGCGCAGGACCTGTGGCTCTGCGTCCAGGAAAAAGGAGAGTCGATCCATGACTATATCCAGTGTTGGACTCGGCTGCGAACCTCCATTGAGGACGTATCCGAGACACAGGCCATCCAGGCCTTCTCCCAAGGAGTCAAGTATGAACTCCTGAAGCACAAGTTGGCTAGGTCTAATATACAGACCATGGGCCGGCTAATGGAAGTCGCCAGCAAAATATGCGACTGGTGAGGAAGCCATGCGGTACGAGGACAAGGGCAAGTCAAAAGCCGAGTCCTCAAGCCGTAAAGTCCCCACCGACTCAGGTCGAAAGCGCGTCGACAATCGCCCCCAAAAAGCGAAAAGCTGGTGGCGGAGATGGGGTCAGCGGAGCCGACCTAGTCGTGGCCGCTGAGCACAGTGCCCAGCGCGGCGAGGGCGACCGAAAGAAGGAGCGCCCGTGGCAGCAACGCAAGGCGCCGAGGCTCACCTTCGAGGAGATCCTCGATAAGCCTTGCTCCTTCCACAGCACTGCCGACTAACAAGCGGGCCGCTCAACCCGGGAATTCAGCTTCCTGAAATGCCTTCGGGAAGAAAAGCAACCCGAGCTTGACACCGGCGGAGAAGGAGGCTCTGCTGCGGGTGGCGGCTCCGCGCAGTATTCCCCGCAAAGGGGTGTACTTATGATCTTCCAGGGATCCGACTCCAAAAGGGGTCGAAAGCTGCGGTGCTGCGAGGTGAATGCGACGGTACCGGCAGTTCCCCAGTGGATAGACTGGTCTGAGGTGCCAGTCAGATTCAGCCGACTCGACCACCCGGATTGTGTCCCACACCCGGGCAAACACCCTTTGGTGGTAGATCCGCAAGTCAGCGGATTTAAACTTCGCAAGGTCCTTATGGATGGTGGCTCCAGCATAACATCATCTTCATGGACACTTTGAAGAAGATGCAAATCCCGGAGTCCCAGCTCCGTCCCAGCAGCACCACCTTCCATGGGATAGTGCCTGGGAAGTGCGCCAAGCCATTGGGCCAGATCTCCCTGGAAGTTGTGTTTGGCGAACCGAACAACTTCCGGGTCGAGATCTTGACCTTCGAGGTAGTCAACTTCAAGAGCGCCTACCACGCGATCTTCGGCCGCCCGGCCTATGCCAAGTTCATGGCTAGGCTGTGCTATACATACCTCAAGCTGAAGATGCCGGGACCGAAGGGGGTCATCACCATCACTGGCGACTTCGAGCACTCCAATGAGTGCGACATCGCCAGTGTAGATATAGCCGAATCCATGATTGCGGCTCAGGAGCTGGAAGGTATCCAAAGGTCTGTTGACCCTGATCAAACTCCACCCAGCAAGAAGGCGGTGACCAAGTCCACCTGCCAATCGGCCAAGGACACTAAACGTGTCCAGGTTCACCCTGAGGATCCGTCCAAGACGGTCCAGATCGGGACTGACCTTGAGGCTAAATAGGAAGGCGCGCTCGTCAACTTCCTTCGTGAGAATTGGAGCATCTTCGCATGGAAGCCAGCTGACATGCCAGGTGTTCCAAGGAAGTTCACCGAGCACTCCCTCAACGTCGCCTAAGACGCGAAGCCGGTCAAGCAATCTCTTCGCCGCTTTGCTGAAGATCGGCGTAAAGCTATTGGAGAAGAGATCACTCGACTCCTCGCAGCTGGGTTTATCAAGGAAGTTCTTCACCCGGACTGGTTGGCAAACCCAGTCCTGGTTCTTAAGAAGAACAAAACTTGACGCATGTGCGTGGACTACACGTCCCTGAACAAGGCATGCCCCAAGGACCCGTTCGATCAAGTCGTCGACTCCACGGCCGGTTGCGAACGTTTATGTTTTCTGGATGCCTATTCAGGCTATCACCAGATTAAGATGAAAGAATCAGATCAAATAAAGACTTCTTTCATTACCCTGTTTGGGGCTTTTTGTTATATCACCATGCCGGCTCCTGAACGTGCCGCCGACTCCTTCCACTTCTCCACCTCCGCCAAGCCTTGCGAGATCTTGTCGGCGAGGGCGAAGATGTTGGAGCTCGCCTCTTCATCAGGCCAAAGCATGGAGCAGAGGGCTTGTGAGGCCGACTTCATGCTCTGCACCAAGCTCTTTACCTGGAGGAGTCGGTCCTCCATAGTGACGATGCAACTGGACATCATTTCAGGTGTCCAGAATGCGTCAAGAGCTTCATGTGCTGGGCCTGACAGCGCTTGGAGTTGGAGCACCGCCTTTCTCGCCTGCTCCTCCAGCTCTGGGCAAGCATCTGGGTGTGGGTTATGGCAAGGAATCTAGAAAATGCATAAAATTGACAAAGGACGTGGAGACTTACCGAGTAGAGTCTCATTGGCCTTTTAAGATGCCCCATGAGCTCTCCCTCGCGCTTCTCCCACTCGACGATGGCAGCCGAATGCCGGTTTCGCAAGTCGGTCAAATTCGTGAGGAGCCCGTCAACCTGCCCCTGGAGCTCATGGTTCGCGGCCTTCATCCCGTCATATTGCGCCACCAGCTGCTGATGCTCCGTCTGCAGCAGGGCGGCGGTCTTCATGTTTTCGCGAGCTTCCCTCAGCTCGTTGTCAAACTCGGCCACTTTGGCATCAAGCATCTCTCTTACTCTAACCATCGGGATCACACCCTTCAGATCCTCCCGAAGTCGGGTGTTTTTGGCTTCGACGTCTGCCGACTCAAGAAGGTCAAAACCAACAAAACCTTAAGGCAAAATAGCTAATGACTCGGATACTTACTCCCGACGGCGGCGAGCTTCTCCTCGAGCTGCCGACTCTTGGCCCTTTCTTCAGCCAACGCCTTCTCAAGGAAGGCGTTCCTCTCCGCGACGGGTTTGGCTGCTTCCGCTGAGTCGGACCGCAGCCTGGACAAGGAGAAATTTCGAGTCAGCATGACCCGAGTTAATAAGTCTCCAACCGACTCAACCAGTCGGCTCGAGACTCGGGGGCTACACCCACTGGGTGCACTGATCGTGCTCCCAGTGTTAAAAATCAAACAAAGTTCAGATGCGATAACTTACCCCGACGGAAGATTCCAAAACCTCGGCCGAGTCCGCCAAGGTTTTGGCCGCGTCAGCAAACTCCCTAAGCTTGGAGCTGAGGGCCGTGACGCGGTCGGTGGCCCTTTGCACCGCCGCCAGGTCCTCCGTGCTGCAGTGTGGCAGCAGCAGCGCGGGTACAAGGCCGCGGGAAGAACCAGGTGCCGTTTCTTCGGCCGCGGGTGAAGAAATTCGCACAAGGCTTCGCTCGGCCACCGGGAAGGACTCGGTGATGAGCTGGCCCTCGGGCCTGCCTGCCGGCTCCGAGGAGTCGGCACCAGTCGCGGTCACCGCTCCGTTGTCGCCGCAGCGGCGGGAATCGGCGGAGGCTGTGGGTCATCAGCTGGCACCACGACTGGCCCGGTGCCTGTCTGCGCTACGGGCGCGGCAGGCGGAGGCACGTTGGGAGCAGCCGCAGTCGGGGACACGGCTGGCCCCTCTCCCTCGCCCGACTCCAGTGCCTCCACGGACACGGTGGATGTCTGCGCGCGGGGCGCAGTTGAAATTGGAGTCGGGGGAGCCGACCCCGATGGCAGTGTTGGAGTCGGGGCGCTGGGCTGGAAATCTCCTTTGTCGGAGAGCTTCCGTTGAACTCTGCAATGTAAAAAACACAAACCGACTTCAGCATTTTTCCCTACTTTAGTTGAAAAGTGAAAGAAAACAAAAGAAGCGTACCTGGTGGTCGTGGGGACCATTTTTCTCTTCGGCTTTCCCCGGGGCGGACGGACCCCCGGAGGAACTGGCGGGTGCCGACTGGGGCGCAGTCGGCTTGCACCACGGGGCTGGAGGGTTCGGCCCGTGCTTGCTTAGAGGCCCGACTCCGCCTGAGTCGCTCCACCTGAGCTCGCGAGGCCCCTGGAGCCGGAGGTGTCATCTGCGCGCCTCCGTTTGAAGGATAGGGGGGCCTCTTCCTCTGACTCGTCCCCCGAGTCGACCGGAACTCGCCCTTGTTCCGGATCCCCGCCCTCGGGGGTTTCTTCGTCGACTTCCACGTCATCCAACACCTCCGGAGCCGGACTTTGCTCGGGGAGTGGTGGCATGGAGTTCAAGTTAAGAAGAGTCTGGAGCAACAAAGACTCGGTTTTAGAAGAAATGAAGAAACGACAACACAAAGGACCCGACTCGGAAGATGAAACACTTACAGTTGGCGGGGGGTTGGCGGTAGAGTAGGGCACCACGTGTGGCGCCCTGGTGAGTCCGGATCGCTCCTTAGTTAAGTTCT
This sequence comes from Stipa capillata, assembly GCA_019208055.1. NCBI lineage: Eukaryota > Viridiplantae > Streptophyta > Magnoliopsida > Poales > Poaceae > Stipa > Stipa capillata. Next base: position 27,252 of record JAGXJF010000391.1, read on the forward strand.
TGAGGAGCTCCATAAAATGGCGATCCGAGAGCTCTGCAGGCGACACCCTGGTCGAGTCGGACGCGCCCGAGTACTCCCACATTGGGTGCGCCCTGGCCTGCAGCGGTTGGATCCGCCGACTCAGCCAAGTCACGATGAGGTCGACTCCAGTAAGCCCCTTCTCCTGGAGTCGCTGGATCCTCCTCGTGAGCCGCTCGATCTCCGGCATCTCGCGCTGGAAGGTTTGGCCCCCCAGCGTTTCTGCCACGCCGGCGGACCCGCGATGTACTTCGGCAGTCCCTCCTGTGCAGTCGGAGTGCGCTCGTCCGGGCAGTAAAACCACCCGTCTTGCCACTTCCGCACGGTGTCAGGGAACTGCAGCTTGAAGTACTTGGCGCCGGACTTCACTTGGATGCCGGCTCCCCCGCAGATGGAAAGGCGCCCGCCAGCCTTGACCGGCTGCGCCTTCACCACGAACGTCTTCTTCCACAGCCCCCAGTGAGGCTGGGTCCCCAAAAAACACTCGCATAGCGTGATGAAACACGCGATATGCAGAATGCCGTTGGGGTTGAGGTGATGAAGCTGGAGGCCGTAGAAGTGGAGGAGTCCCCGGACGAAGTCGTGGGGCGGCAGTGATAGGCCCCGCTCAATGAACGGGAGCAGCAGCACCCGTTCGTGATCATGCGGGGCCAGCCCTGGCTCGTGGTAGGGCGCCCTCCAGTTGCTGATCGCTCTTGGAGGCAGCATTCCGTCGGAGGCGAGGCCGGTAAGGATGTCATCGGTTATCACCCGACGGGACCCAATCCCCCTTCTTCCAGCCGTCCGGGACCACGGCGGAGGAGGAGGAGGCTCCGGCGTCGCTCTTCTTCTCCCTTAGAAACACGCGACATGGTCGAAAGACGGCGGCGGGTCGAATGTTCTCTCGGGAAGAAGAGAAACAGTGCGCGGTGGCGGAGCTCTGGAGGCTAAATGTCGTGCGCGAGGAAAGCGAAGGCAGACGGGAACCGCTGTTACCCTTCGCGTCGGCTTTTATACGTGAAGGAGGCGAACCGCCGCGGGTAGTGCGCTACACGTGGCGGTGAACCGCCGGGGCAACCGTCGTCCCAAGCACCCAAGGCGCGAAAATCGGAGCGGGAACGACGTGGCCCGTCGCGTCAAAAATCCCGCGCAGTCGTCACGATGGCAACTGCCGACTCACGCGCGCACCGTATCCGGGATTCGAGGCGTCCTTTCCTCTGCAGCCCGATACCCTAAGAGCTCTGGGCAGTTAATGCTGCGTCAGCAATTACCCCGCGCGCGTCATGCGCGGGACCCAAGGCGCGATCATTGCGCACTGTCATTTCAAGCAACCCGCGCAGTCGTCGCTGCGGCAGCGGATGACTCGCGCACGCCTCGCGCCAGACTCGAGGCGAAATCATCGCACTGCAACATTCGGAGCACTCTGTCCAACTACCTGAGCACAATAAATGCTGATGCGACGTCACACGCGAACACAATATTCTTGTGACGCAAGCCGGCATGAAACCAGGTCGAGCAGGGCCGAATGGCAGTGTGGAGTCGGACTCGGTCCGCCGAGTCGCGGTTGCCGAGTCATGACAATTCAAGGTGCACCAGCTGCGCCATAGGAAAGCAGATTAACTCTGCGAACGGGTACCAATGACCGGCCCAACAGGGTTCGCAGGTCACTCGGCAACACCCATGCTAAGGAAGGACTCGGTTCCGAGGTAAAAATTCGAGTGTGTTCCCCCTGCGGGCACAAGCTGGCAACGATTAACTCGGATAAGCCCAGACACTAGTCGAAAATCACCCGGAATTTATGATACGCCTCTCAGAGGGTCACAAGCCGACTCCCCCAGTCGGGAAATGCGGGTATCACCGAGATCTTTCCGCAGTCAGTTCAAAGGTTAACCTTTTCAGGTATTTCGGGAGTCCATCAAGGTCTCTCCACCAGCAACTCGAGAATACGCAGCTTGCTCACCAGCCGGCATCCGTGTCGAGACCCTGAAGCACTCGGGGGCTACTGACGGGGGGAACCCCTCCGGGTAGGCCCAGCACAGGGAGTCGGCCCAACAGGCCCGGGGAGTCCCACGGAGGCCCACTCGGATGAAGGCCCAAGCGAAGCCCACACGGAAGCAAATGTCCGGGTGTCATCAAGACTGGCGTTACAACCTCATCAAGGCAAGCGTTTCGCTGGCGTGAAGGCTGGCGTTACTCGGAGAGTTAAAAAGAGTAAAGACGCAAATTAAAGTACGCAGTTACTGTAGCTCGGCCGACTGGCCGAGTCGGCATATGTAAAGCCTAGTCTTGCCGCCCTATATAAGGCAAGGCTAGGGCACCCATGCAAGGTGCTAGATTTTTACGCATTGTCTTCTACCTCAAGACAAGAGCAACCTCCATCTTTCTGTAACGTTTCTCGCACAAGATCAGCAATACAATCAGCAGGAGTAGGGTATTACCTCTGCCATTGGAGGGCCTGAACCTGGGATAAAATCTCTTGTGTGAACCCGCTTAGATCTTCCACTTGCGTCCCCCCAATCCGTAGAAATGAGTATTGCCGCGAAATCCCCGCGACA
>JAGXJF010000392.1:0-226741 GCA_019208055.1 Stipa capillata
CTTCATGTAAGGATACGACGCGGTGCAATCTATTGGTGCGGCTTCTTGACGACGAGCATTCAGAGGTTGCAATAGGGATGGCATGTCCATCCAATGAAGGTGATCTCATCCACCATGTCCCGATGGTGCGCGGGAATGCGAGGGTCAGTGTGGACTATGTCTACGATACCTGCAAGTCCATTAAGCTGAAGTTTCCGCCAAATGATAAGATTACGAGACTGGGTCAAGCTGAAGGGACTTTCAGCCAGTGGCCCAAGAGGGATGTAGTATTAGAAGACTGGAACCCTCCATCTATCGACCAAGCTAAATCACAGGAGGTAGATTTACCCGTGATTCAATAGCCTTATATTGCATGTAATGAGGACACCACAATCGCTACGGTGCCAGTGGAAACCACCTTGGCCCCCTGTAACACCCCGGCCTCTCACCCGGACCGGCGGTCGTTACGCGTGGCTATCACCTGGGATCCAGACTGGCCCCACAAACCAACACTAGTCTTTCATGCGTACTTTGTGCTCACTCGTGCGCACCCGGGAAGAACTTCCCGGTCGGTCACCCATCTCCAAATTGCTCCAAGCCAAGCATGCTTAACCCAGAGGTTCTTTGGAGATGAGCTTCCGGAAAAGAAGGTGCACCTTGTTGATATGAGTAGTCTATCAATCCTATTAACCAGGATGTCACATACACCCCCCCTAAAGGATCCGACGTCCTCGTCGGCCTAGCAGGAACGTTCCCTCTTGGCACACGTCGTCCATGCGTCCAGTGCCGGCACATGTGCCATGCCGTGCGCCTCGACGGGCCACACGCGCCATGCGCCACATGTCCGTGCCCCTGACCCGCACACGCCCGTGTAACCGCGAGGGTCGGCTCCGATACCATTATGTAACACCCCGGCCTCTCACCCGGACCGGCGGTCGTTACGCCTGGCTATCACCTAGGATCCAGACTGGCTCCACAAACCAACACTAGTCTTTCCTGCGCACTTTGTCCTCACTCGTGGTTCTTTGGAGATGAGCTTCCGAAAAAGAAGGTGCACCTTGTTGATATGAGTAGTCTATCAATCCTATTAACCAGGATGTCACACCCCCGAGCTTCCAACAAGGGCCCGTTCGTCTCCCGCCAAGTCATCGAAGCCGATCATTAAAAGAAAACGAGGCACTAAGTCGAAGGCGAAGTTGCTAAAAGAACCACACATTTACATTGAATAAGAGTTTCCCTTCGCGTCATTGGCAGATAAATATGTTGAAGGACAACCTCCAGTCCCTCGAAGTCTCTCTCATCAGATGCTACACATTGTAAGTGTTCGTAATCACGGTCAACATTCGTGTTATACGTACTATATCCATATATATGTAACCCATACCTTCTTTATGTGTAGGATGATGATTGAACAAACCAGAAGGAAACAAGTAAAAGTAGGGTTCCTTGACGCATACATTGTCTCAGCACGGATGATCCTAGATGCGGAAGACTTTGTTGCCGAGTACGTGCTAAACGCCTTACTTGCTTAACAAGATAAGGAATTCATACTTTTTCCGTACAACCAGGCGTAAGTATCGCACAACCTACTTCACCATCCCAGGCTATTGGTAATTTTACCAAAATAACGTGAATTTACTAACCATTGAGATTAAATGCAGAGAGCATTGGATTCTTGTTGTCCTTATACCACACCATCCAAGGCTCATGTTTATGGATTCGTTAAAACGAGAAAACTTTGACATCGAAATACTTAGAAGATTTATGATCAAGTAAGCATATTTCCAACATATACAAACCTATAGTTCACTACTTTCGTGTTGCAATGCCGAAGACAAACCATTTCGATTCACGTAGGGTGTGGAAGAGCTATCTCAAGAATAGAGGAAAATGCGCCAATCAGTCCCTTTTAAATAACAAGGCTTTAATGTATCTTTCTATACTCAATATGAATTTTCATAAATTGTCGTAATGACGATCTTCACCTACTAACTAATTGTATATATTACTAGTGCCACCACCAACAAGGAGGAACAAGCGTTTGTGGCTTCTACGTTTGCTACAACATAGAAATCATGCTCACTAACAATAGCAAAAATGAAGTCCAGATTTTACGCTATTGCGATAAGTATTATCATATTTCTCTTCATTGTACGTACATGGCTTTAATATACATTCCTATCGACAGCAGAAAGACATTACCAAGACGTTATTGGATTCGTTTCATCTGGACCGGATAAGAGAACACATCGTCGCGTTCCTTATTAGTTATTGATCCTTATGGCTAATTCCATGCCTACGACATGGAGGAAGACGAGTTCGTTTTAGTAAAGAAGTAATGTATTTCTTTGTGAACTTTTATATAGATATGGAATTTACTAAGAGTTTAATTACTTTGTGACATGAGGATGAAACTGAGAACCTAAATACTTTGTGACATGAGGTGGATGAAAATGAGAGTTTAATTACTTTGTATGGGTGATGTTGATGAGTTTGATGACAGTTCATTTTGTGACTCAATTATGTGATATGAATCAATTTTCTGTTATTTCATATGATTCAATTATGATTACTGTGAATGAATGAGATATGTATATGTATTGCGTGTTTTGTTTCCTGATGCTACGCAACAATGTGAAATAATTAGGTATGTTATAAAATAGATCATATGCGGTTCTATATTAGAACCGCTTGTGATGGAGGTATATCGCAGGCGGTTTGTACGGAGAACCGCCTGTGATGAGTGTCCTCATCTCAGGCGGTTTATTTGAAGAACCACCTGTGATGTGTTATCATCACAGGCGGTTCTTGTGGTGATCTGTCTGTAATAGTCTTTCATCACAGGCGGTTTGATGGGGGTCATCACATGTCCTTATTTTGGGGTTTTCGAACCGTTTATAATAAACTATTCCGTAGTAGCGTTGGGCCGTTAGATTCATCAGCGAGATCACGAAGCCATTCAGGGACGTCGATCTGAACACAACCGACGTCGTCGTCTTACCGGGTACGTAGTGCACCGGGCACAAACCTGGTTCCTTCAAATTCATACAGTTTATACGCGGCACTGGACCAATCAATCCAACCATCCATGAGCACAGGAGGCCACACGATCGGGCGGTCCCGGTGCATGCTGTCCGGCAACCGGCTGGCCAACTTCTCGGCGACCAACTCGGTGGACCCGACGCTGTACTCGGCTCTGGCGTCCAGCCTGCAGCAGCTATGACGGGGCGGCGACGGCAACCAGACCACGGCGATGGACGCCGGCTCCGCCGACGCCTTCGACAACCACTACTTCAAGAACCTGCTCACCAAGAAGGGCCTCTCCTCCGACGAGGGCCTCTTCTCCAGCCCCGAAGGCGTCGCCGCCACCAAGGCCCTCGTGCAGGCCTACAGCTCCGACAGCCAGCGATTATTCTGCGACTTCGGTGACTCCATGGTCAAGTGGGCAACATAAGCCCCCTCAGCGGCTCGGCCGGCCAGATTCGCAAGAAATGCGGCGCCGTCAACTGAGCTGAGCAGCAGCGTGCCGCAGCTAGCAGATTAAGATCCTGCACCTCCCGTGGATAGACCGTCTCGCATTGTCAAGAGTCATATCGTGCGTTTCGGTGTCATGTGTGTGTGAAATTGTTCCCCCATGTTGTGGAGTGCTACGTTTTTCGTTCGGTTCAAGCTAGGATGTAGGAGTATTCTCCACTACGAGTAGCATAGTAGCATGCAAATTTCTCGTCCTCTGAACCTGCAGTTGCATCGCAGGGGGACAACGTATTGATTCGGACGGATGAGTGGTAGCTATCAGGGCTGTGCTATATAGCCATGCAAAATAAATAAAGATTCTGTAGCTGCAGCTGCGGTTTGATCAGTAGGTACGCTCCCTGAATGATCGATGCTCCCCTGAAGTCGCAAGTAAACTAAATGCTAACAACTCCTCTGAGAGGACTTTCAGATCTTCCATTGCCTGCATTTCTCTGTCACCTTCTATTCTGAGAACGATCCCTCGTCTTCTATCTAATTAATAGTCCAGTTTAGTATGTGCTAAAACTATTCGAATGGAGTACTGTATAAAAAAAGGGGCTCTTCTTCTTCTTCTTCTCTCTCTCGTTTTTTCTTTCTGCGAGGAGGAACTTTTCGAATAACTGGCACTGACCGTGTGATGTGGCAGAAACCATAAGCACCAACCAACATTGCCGTACCTTGGCGAACGCGATCTGGCTGTGACTTGGGAGCAAATACCCTATCGTTATCATCTGATTGCTGAATGATTGCTGAATAAGTGAATATGACACGCAGGTGAAAAAAGACGTAGTACTTACGAGTTCAGTTTGCCAAAAATAGGAGCAGTTCATTGAGAAGTGACACCTACCTCGTTGGTGATTATCTGATGGAATGAGTAGTAGTTCTAATTTGACGAGAACACCGTACGAGATCGTGAGAAAGTACCGTATTATTTGTTTGCGTCTTCTGTTCTAGTTTCATTGGCACAGTGCCACATCCCAATTAATTCTCACCGAAGTTCTTTCTCGAGAGGACTGTTCATCCTTGACTTGTCCGGTGTACACGTAATGTACGTTCAAGTACGAACCAACTATATCCAGGAACCGTGCGTGCAGTCAAGGCAGGTACCGAACTAACACAAACTGAAGTCAGTGCGTACTATCTTAATTTGTTGGCGCCATATTATTGCTCGGTTAGAAATTAGGAAAACTCTTCCCCCTTAAATCCGGATGGAAAGCTTCCCTGTGACCCCCTCGCAGCCATAAATTTCAGCCTCCGTGCATGGCCTTCATCTTTCCTTTTATGGTTCCCAAAATTTACAAAAAACAGCCATATGTTTCTCTCATGATTAAAACTGATTAAGGGTGCGTTTGGTTCATGGGATGAGGATGGATGGGATAGGGATATCCACCTTTTTATGGATATTTCTTCTTTTCTAATAATCATATCCACCCTAGAGGAATATTCTCTCAATATGTTGGATAGAGAGACCCGGCCAAAATGACCGGATGAGGCTGCCGCCCTTCTTTAATTATAATTATTAGAAAATAATTAGTAATAATTAACAATTGTTAGTGATAATTAGCATAAAGTGAGTTGATTAGTATATAATCAGTGATAATTAATATATTTTATTATTAATTAGTAAGTTTATTGCTAGTTTAACATTGGTAGGTATTTGGTGTGTTCTTTAGTGTATAATTAATCATTATTAATAGAAACTAAGTAATATAATTAAGTTAAATTGGCTCATCCCATCCAACTTTCATCCCTCCAACCAAACAAAAGATTGGTTCATCCTATCCATCCAACCAAACAAAAAAAATGGTTCGTCCCATTCACGAAAAACTGGATGGCCCTAACCCATCCCTCCTTGCCGCCCTCTAACCAAACGCACCCTAAGGAGAGAGCAATGACGGCTCCTCACCTCCTCCGTCCCTCTACAGACGCCTCCCCATCTAGCCCCCGCGGCAGCGCAGTAGCCACCTCTCTCATGGACTTGACAGTAGCTACGGCATCTCAGCCACGGCCACTACTACTCAACGGTCGGACTCAGCCGCCACCGCGGCTACTAGATGGCAGGACTCAACATTGGTGGTGGCAACTTGGCGGCAGGACTAGGCCACGGCGGCGATGCGTCTCCACACGCGGCAGCCTCCCCTCCCCCCTCCTCCCCCCAATCATCTCAACACGCAGCGGTAGTCTCTATAGCCTAGGCCAACCGCAGCCTCCCATCGCCTCCTCCAACTGCATCCAGCTTCCATCTCCTCCAACCACCCACATCAATTTGGATCTGGGATGTGTGGTGGTGGTTTGATCGGGAGCACGCGACAAAGGCTGGAGCGAGAGCAGGTGATTACGGTGGTGAGCAGCCTAAGCTAGGGTACACAGCAATGATGGTGAGCAGGTTGCGGCAGCAACCAGAATAGGAACACTCGGCGGTAGCCAGAGCAAGGGCACACGGAGACAATGGTGACCGGGTGGCGGTCCCATGTTGCTACAGTGACGAGCTATGGGCGACGAGCTTACATAGGTGCACGCCATCCCCACACCATGTCCTATAGTAGCCTTGATGTTGCATGTTGTAATCTTGTGATTTTTTTTTGCCATTATCTACAGTCCTTGTTGCATAGGATCTTTCGATTATGTTATCTAGTATTTACTCTGTTGTAGTAGCGTTCTGCTACTTGTTTCCATCATGTGCAACAAATGTTTTCATCGCACGGAAAAAGATGTTTCTGCTGGAAACATATTTCCATCACACAAAAAAAATTATCATTCCACGGTACAAATATTTCCGTTGCATGAATTTAAGATGCTTCTAGTGCATCCATGATGTTGTAATCATGCTAAAGATTTGTTTCAATAATACTATAATTTTATTGCAACAGTTTTTCGATCTTGTTGCATGTACAATGAGCTTATGAAAACACCTCATCGATGCAACAACTAAATTATGATTTTATTTCCTAAAAATCTGCTATCTGTTTCCTTAAAAGTCTGATTGACGTTATATGTTGTATAGATATTATTATCATATTGGTTCGATAAATTTACCATATATATTTTAACAAAATGTTTTTATCTCATGATGTAAATGCTTCCAAGAATGTCCGATTTAACGCTCCTCGTTTCATCCAACGACACTCCATAATTTATCTAGACGGTGGTGAAGTAGTCGGATGGACTCGCATACCTGCATGCATGAATTGCTCTCTGAAAACAACACCGCTCGATGGAAAAGTCTTTGACATTATGTTCGTGAGTTCGTCCCAAATGATTGGGCCATTCCCTTCGGATCCAAGCAAGGGCCTCTTGTAAGCACCAAGGGTAGCTATAAAAGTTGCCCTCGAGGCTGAGATCGATCGTGAACCACCGAGTCACATGCACAGAGAGCTAGCGAGAGCGCTGCACCTGCATAGTACGCGTACCCAAGCTAGCTATCGTTCTAGCAAAGATGGTCTGTAGCGTCTTATTTCCTCGTGCCGTCCTGCTGGCCGTCGCCGTGGTGCTCGGCCTCGGCGTCCGCGGCGGCGCGGCGCAGCTGTGCGAGGACTTCTACGACGGCACGTGCCCCGACGTGCACAGGATCGTGCGGCGGGTGCTCAAGGAGGCGCACCGGGCCGACGCTCGCATCTACGCCAGCCTCACCCGCCTCCACTTCCACGACTGCTTCGTCCAAGTAAGCGTCTGCCATGCGTGCTTGCACCTACACATTTGCGCTGAGTTCTCTTGATGTCAATGCATGCCGTGCCCGTGCGCGCGCGCACAAGGCTTTGACACGTCCGTCTCTGCACGTCCGTTGCGTGTGTTTTGCAGGGCTGCGACGGGTCGATTCTGCTGGACAACAGCTCGAGCATCGTGTCGGAGAAGTTCGCGAAACCGAACAACAACTCGGTGCGGGGGTACTCGGTGGTGGACTCCGTCAAGGCGGCGCTGGAGGAGGCCTGCCCCGGCATCGTCTCCTGCGCCGACATCCTCGCCATTGCCGCGAAGATTTCGGTCGAACTGGTACGTAATATGAATGATTGGAAAAATGTACGTGTTTTTCTCAGATTCATCATTATCTTCCCAGTAGATGAACTCAGTCGTGAACATATACTTTTAAGTCGATTAAGAAATTATTATTTTTAAACTAATATTTTTAGATGTTGATTCTTTATCTAATGGTTAATTAGGTAGTTTTACATTTCAAAAATTATATGTAATATTTCTAAACCTAATTTTTTTTTGTGTAACTGAGAAATAAAAATTTCTCGACGACCGAGAAATAGCAAATTCGAACTTAATTCTAACCAGTGTGCGCACCACGATTAATAAGCAACGTTTTTTAAAAAAAACATACTTATCACGCGCGCACTGTGGTACTGTACTGGCAAGCTGCTAACTATAGCGAGTAGAGTAGAGAACATGTGCAGCTATTGCCGCATATGTCCGGGCCTGGAGCAATGATTCGGAAGCCGTGGGTGCAAAACAATTGAGCTATATACATACGATGGCTGTAGAGAGATCGACGACAACATTGCCTGATCTTTTAGATCAGAAAGACACAAAACCTAGTTCGTACATACGGCATGATATTCAGACGTCACATCCCACAGGCTGTCGATCGGCACCAGTCTCTAATCACACCAAACACTTTATCTTTCGTGCCGCTCTTTAACCCAACACGGCCACATGACGCGCGTACATCTCCCTGGTCCCATGCACGTACGCAGTCCGGAGGCCCCCGGTGGCGCGTGCCGCTCGGCCGGCGCGACGGCACCACGGCCAACATCACCGCCGCGAACAACCTCCCGGGCCCCCGCAATAACCTCACCACGCTCCAGCGCAAGTTCCACGCCGTCGGCCTCGACGACACCGACCTCGTCGCCCTCTCAGGTAAACGAGCCACCCAACGATCATCATCTGCTCGACTGCCCTCGACGTGTCGTGATTCAGACAGGACTAGCGAGATTGATTCTCGAACTTCGTCGTGAATTGCAGGGGCGCACACGTTTGGGCGGGTGCAGTGCCAGTTCGTGACGGACCGGCTCTACAACTTCAGCAAGACGGGGAGGCCGGACCCGACGCTGAACGGGGACTACCGGGAGCTCATCGCCAGGAGCTGCCCGCGGCGGGGCGGCAACAGGACGGCGCTCAGCGACCTCGACCCGACCACGCCCGACGCCTTCGACAAGAACTACTTCACCAACCTCGAGGCGAACCGCGGTTCCTCCGGTCCGACCAGGAGCTGCTGTCGACACCGGGCGCGCCCACGGCGGCGATCGTCGAACGGTTCGCGAGCAACGAGAAGGCCTTCTTCAAGAGCTTCGCCAGGTCCATGATCAACATGGGGAACATCGAATCGCTCACGGGCGCCCAGGGGGAAGTCCGGAAGAACTGCAGGAGGGTCAATGGAAGCTAGAGAGAGAGATGATGCGTGATTAGATTGTAAATGTGGTGAATTCAATTTGAGCATTCCTTTTATATGTACCATGTGTGATGCATACAAGCATGTACTTAGTTGAAACTCTTTAGCTATGAATTGATTTGTGATTTATGCACACAGTTACCCGTGTTCCCTCTGAGAGAAATTGCAAGTTTCCTTTTTAGGAAAAAGAAAATGGAAACTCTTCCCTCCTATAGTCTGATCCTAGCAAATGCAAGCTTGTCATTCATCACAAGCGATTCATCCAATGATGCCCATCTGTTCTAAATAATCTTTCCATCTACCTATCTATCCATCACCAAACCATAAACCCTCTTCATCACAATGGCTAAAACAGGAGCACATGGTCACGACGACCCGATTGTGCACATGCAACAACCACAATGAGGAGACACACAGCAGCAACTGGCAGAAGAGCATGCGATGGCAAGGGCAACTCTTCCCACCACCACCAATGCCACCTCCTCCATCCATCCCAGTGGCAGGCGCATCCGGAAGAAAATCTGTGGCTCCTCCACCCGCGGTTGTCCTTGGCCACCACGGAGGACGGCGGTGGCGACCATGTCCTTGATTACGAGGCCACCATGACCAGATCCATTATCACCCAAGCCCATCACGATTGGATCCGACGGCATCTGTGATTGTGGAGGCAATATTAGGGTGGGAGGACCTCGGGACGGTGCATCCCCGATCGAAGGGAGCTCGTAGCGGATCAGAAATTCCCGTCAGTGACGGCACCATCACATTACAACATCATTCGCCGCTAGGGCATGGACGGGCCTGTTCCAGGCTTCCAGCCCTGGGGAACTCGTATACTCATGGGAACATTGGAGGTGGTTGTGTCGACCCCATCTACGCACCATCTTTCTCATCCGTATGTCTTCGGCAACGGAAGGCAAGAACATGCTCACCCTCACCATGTCAACGGTTGCAAAGCGAGGCATGACCGCATGAGAACCGTGGATGCACGTTGATGCACTAGAAACTGTTCGGCTGGGTGGAGTGGGAAGCTGGGAACGGTAGGAGAGAGCGAGGCAGTGGCATGGCTAAGGTCATTGCCGACCGTTGGTCATAGAGAAAGGGGCAAGTGGAGAGGAACGATTGAGCCCGACGATCAGAGGAGTGGGTCGTCGCTGGAGTTGCAAGGATAGCGGAACCAGTGTTGAAGGACGAATCAAGATCAAGGAAGTGAATGGGACACTAGGTCAACTAGTGGGCCACGAGGCTAAGGATATGCCCTAGGCTGCATTTGATTTTGGTTTAGCTAACTAGGTTTAGTTAACTTTAACTTAAATATGTTAATTTAATTCTAACAATTAATTCAAATTATTGTTTAGTTAGATCAGAAAATTAGCGGTAGAAAAAACGATTTAAAGAGTTGCTACACTGAGTTAATCCTAACCAGATTGCTTCAACCCTATTCAGTTAAATTTAGCACCGAATCAACCAATTATGTGTAGATGCATAGGAATAAAATAATCAAATGCCGCGCTATCACGCATGGTGCCGTGCTATTTGCACGCGCGTGCGACGGCCGGTGCACGTGCGGATGCGGCGTCTGTGGACGGGCGTGCAGGCGCCGATCCGTTTCATCAATTCCGCAATGCAATCAATAATATTTTATTGTGATTGTTAATCGATTTGGTGGTTTAAAAAAAAATTCGCTTCGCAAATTCTCCATCCAAATCTAAAAATGAATATAAAAATAAAATTTAGATCGTGTAGAAAAGTCAAACAATTCTAGAAAATACATACATTGGTCTATTTTATACATTACCTTCTTGTATGTCTATATTAAAAGTGTAGAGCTTCGTGTTGATAACATGTTAGACAATTTTTCCCATAGAGTGTGGTTTGGAGATTTCCTAAAAAGGTCATAGACGTAGGACAGGAACTAGTCAAAGACGGTTGTCGAATACCACACACATAGAGACGTATAATAAGTAAATTGAGACACAAAGATATGCAGCATGTCTCTTTTTCTTAATTCTCTTCTCTTTCAAGAATACATACAATCAAATGAGATACCCTCTATCTATCTCCACTACTATAAAGCCAGTCTTTCGTCTCACGCCTCAACTCACGCCAATACTTCCCAGCAGAAAACTCAACTGGACTCATAATAAGATAAAAGAATAACAGAAAATGTCCCGGAAGAAGGCCTTCATGAACCGCTCTCACGAGGCCACGATCTCATCACCTAATTACAAACTTCTATGTCCCACTTTCTCTTCAATACATTTTTCTAGACGTTCCAAGACGATCTAATCTCCTCCTTATCCTCTGCGTCTCCGTCGAGGATGCAGCCGCTGTGGCAGCCGCTGCCAGAGGAGGAGTAGGCGGTGTTAAGCTCACCAGGATCAAGCTCCTCATGTCCTCAACACGCTGCTCCTTGGCTAGGTTAGTGTACAGTTATCAAGGTCTTGTTTTCCACATCATCAAGTTTGTTATTGTGCTTGAATTTGCCATCGTGGCAGCGATTTAGATCATCGTGCAGGCGAAGAAGAACGGGGAGATGCGGCGGCGCGAGTGAGTCATTAGGCAGACCATATTTGATCAGTTCAGTGTGTGCATGTTCCTGAAAAAAATTCTTCTGCAAGAAGCAGTTTGCTGATGCCTTTATGTGTTTCCATTTCATCAAGACGCTTGGCGGGAGAAGCAGTATCTCTGAATCCATTGCGAGATAGTTGCTGGACTGTAATAACATGCTATATGTGGCCAAAAGCTCAAGCATGTAATAACAAAATCTTTGAAACTAAAATTATTCAGATGAGCTTCGGGGGATCTCCTTTTACATTAAGGTGAATTGGTGTTTGGTAGCCTATGTTCTAGCTCTGTTTTTGAGCTTATATTTGCATGTGCAAGCGAGGTGAACTCAAGAGTTGAGAAACGCTGATATGAATTTGGTAGAAAGTTGAAGTGGTCTATGATTAATTTATGGTCTGTTGTAGTAATTTGCAACTTTGGACTACCAAAAAAACTCCACTTTTACACTCATTACATTTCATTTGCTTCCTAAAACTATTGTGAGAGAAGGTTACTTTTTTTTTCTGAAAGTAGGAGCGTGTCCCTTATTCCATTTGATCGATGAAACAACATGGATACCGAGTTTAAGTGCCCAGGGGAAACTACATATCACAGCCAAGGAAAAGGTGAGCACCGACATTGGGTTGGAGACAATAGAGAGAAAGTTCCACGACACATTGTTACAATACCAAACTCACTATAGCACATCAATCGTTGATAGAGTACCAGTTAGTGCGGTGCAATAGTATTTGATTCCTGTCTTCATCAGAACCAGTTGCTGGGTGGGTTCCAACCGATGCGCAGAAGGCTGTCCCTTCTCCAATTCAACTGAAGGATACACCGCTGCAGTAGTACCGATTGAGATTCCTTACATAAAGAGTGTATCTGGTACTCCCGTTCTTAGGGTGCACCCAGTCCTATTAACCCCTGTAATTTTTTTGAAAAAATCCACAAAAAATTCAATACATAGATACTACATGTATCTACCATCCCATAAAATTTTCAAATCTAAATTCCATATACAACTCAAGAGACAAAAAAGACAAATTGAGTTGTGAATAGTAGCTAATTCAATTTGGGTTATGAATTTAGTCCATCATAATTGTCATCACTGATTTTTTTCTCATTTGTGGATCGAAGTCAACGACTTCTTCGACATCTTCGACCGCATCCTCGCCTATCCCATCTGTGACGATGAGGAAGATCACCTCATTTGGAAATGCACGCCCTCCGGGATTTACTCTGCCGCAACGGCGTACAGAGCATTCTTTCTCGGACGCAAGTTCTTCCAATGTGGCAAAGTGCTGTGGAAAGCTTGGGTGCCGGCCAAGTGCAAAATGCACATCTGGCTGGCCATCCGCAAACGGCTATGGACGGCGGACTGGATGGAGCGGCGTGGGTTGGAAAATCATGGTGTCTGCCCTCTATACTCACAATTGTAGGAGACCTCTGCACACATCACAGTCAGCTGCAGTTTCGCGCGGAGGTTTGGCATGCAGCGCTATCAAGATGTGCTCTGGCTCATCTAACTCCATCGGCATCGGTATCCATTGCGGATTGGTGGGCTTCATCACGCAAGAGCCTGCCGAGGGCGCCTCGCAAGGGCTTTGATTCGCTGGTCATCCTCACTGTATGGATTCTGTGGCTGGAGCGTAACAATCGAGTCTTCAACTCGATGACTTTCTCTGCCTAGAACATCATCCGCAAAGTCGACCGCGAAGGAGAGCTCTGGATCTCCGCAGGGGCAGTAGGGCTGGACGCGCTCAGGAGATAGGAGCAATAGTAGAGTCGGATGCAGTTGTATAGTTGCTTAAGCTGTAGGCCTACCTAGCTGTAATCTTAAGCGAAGCCCCAGGCTCGTTGTACTGCCACTTCATGATTTCTTTCTCCTTCTAATGCAAAGTCAGCACGCAGTCTTAACGTGTTTGATAAAAAAAAATTGAAATTGAATTTTATATATGATAGTCACATGTTATATCTATATGGTGAATTTTTATAAATTTTTCACGACTTTTATGGTTGATGTTTTGAGGATAGGAGCATTAGGTGCACCCCAAGAATAAGAGCACTCGATACGTCCTCTTTGCGTAAAACCTTCCACCAGCGAAGCAGGATGCTTATTTTGTTTAATAGTTCTAAGGAGCTTTGTTTAAGTTTTTGTTACAAATGACTTAGTTGATTAATTTTGCTATTGCTAGCAATCGGTCACGTACAATGCACATATTGATAAGTGTAAATTAAGCTAAATATTTCATTCTTTAACTTTTTATCCGTTAATGAATAATTTAATAGATTGTAATTAAATGACTACGCTCTACACTAGGTTACACAAGCAACTTAACGAACAGGAGTATATTTTTATCGGTTACAGAAAAAAAAACCTAGATCGGGCCTCCTTCGCCCCAATCCGACCGTTTTCTCGACGCATTTCAAACCATTTTCAAATAGGAGACCCCACTTTGACTCACCGAGCTCTGGATCCTCGCGTGTCAGTGTCATGTCATCCTCACCGCAGCGTCCAACTGCCACCGCCCCGCACACCGCCACGTCCCCGCCTCCCCCCGCCGCCTCCCAGCCCCTCCCCCGCGCCTTCCTCGCCACCTCCGCCCCCGCAGCGCGCCGTCGCCGCCGCGACCCCGACGCCACCCCCCGCTCTTCACCGGCCGCCCGCTAAACCCTAACCCTAGCCACGCCTCCCCCGCCCACGGCATACTCTACCCCGTCGCCACATCCTCCGCCGCAGCCACCGCCGCCGCCGCCGCGAACCACCGCCGCGCTCCCCACGTCGCCGTCGATTACCCCCGTGCCCACGCCGTTGCTGTCCCCATCGCGCCGCTGCAGCAGCCCCAGGTGCCAACGCAGCCACGGTCGTTCGCTGCCGTGCCGCGGGCCGTGGTGGCGGGTGTGACGCCGCGTCCCGAGCAGCCTCCCCGAGGGGTCCCTATAGCTCCGCAGGCGCAGCTCAAGGTAATGGCTTATTTTTAGCTTATCTTTTTTTATCTTTGACTGGAAGGGGAATTAGACTCAAGCTCGAACCTTTCGTTGATTCTCAGCCTAAGGTTTTGTTGGATCTGTCCAATTAACTGTTAACTGTCAGTTTATAATTTTGGACGGTGATTTCTGATGAAATTTGAAGCTTGTGCCTAATCGGGCATGTGGCTAGGGCTTCATGTGCAGGTTGAGGAATTTAGTGAACTTATGAATGTCATGGAATATTAGTTCGGAGATAAGTATATCTAGGGCTCTGTGAATGGCCAGGCACCGGGGATTTATAGCTTTTGAGTTTTTGGAGAAAGGAAATCAATACTATTTTGTTGTTTGAGCATGTTATTTGATTTTACACGGCACTGATTTGTTTTAGCCTTTTAGGTATTGTGAAGTCCCCTTAAAACATTTTGTTGTTCGTTTGGTGGAATTTCTTAGGTTAATCCAGTTCCAGCTGTTACTCCATCTCCTCAAGAGCGTAGCAACACAAAGGAAAGGTAAACAACAAAACTACAAGCGTATAGAACTATAAATGTGTCTTTTGGACTGAAAATTTGCAAGTGACATTTTGCAATTTGATTTCATTGTAGAGAGAGTACCAAAGAAGACTCTACAATTGTGGTGATCAATGACCGCAAAGTAAGTGCATGTTTATTAAAACTTTAGACATAGAGTTGTGATATGCAACATTTGCGCTCATTTGTAGTGCTGTAAATACACTGTCTAGTAAGGGGAGAATGATTCTACTTTTTGACTAGTTTGAACATGTCCAGTTACTATTGCAAATGCAAATGGATTTTTTGTTACCTGTATCTTTATGACACATTAAGATTTGTACATGGCATGCTATAAGTTTGTAACTTGTACTGATTATTGTTAGACTATTTCAGTTTGTAAGGTTATATGATCTCATAGAGGTTAACACTGCTATTCGGTTGTCATACCCCCCCCCCTTCCTATTAAGGAAGATGATATGCTTGTGTTTCATTTTCTTAATGGGTTATGAGGCTGAGATTATCTGATCGGGTACTAATCAGATTACTTGGGCTATGAGGCTAAGATTAGTACCCGATTCATAAAAGAATAGGTCTGCAGCTCAAGAAGGATGAAAGATAAATTCATCGAATTTGTGCATGTCTTGTTTGTTATCCAGAGAGATGAGGTGAATGTCACACAAGAATTGACATTTCTTCTGATTTTATTTTGGTTGTTCCAAAGGTTAACTTGTTGGACAGTGAGTCAGGATCCTTGTATACTCTTTGCCGATCTTGGGTGCGTAATGGTGTTCCACATGAAATTCAGGTTGGCATACTTTCATTCTTTTAGGTGAATGGATATGTTACTTGTTTGTTAAAATTGTTATAGAATAGCTTGTATCTTTACATTGATATTTTCTAAATCAGTTCCATTAAGTTTGTACACACCTCAAATGTCTTTCTGGTGCTTTTCATATTTCAAGTTTTGGTCTTGAGTCCTTTATTAAATCCATGCATGCTCGTCAAATAAATATTCTGTGTGCTCTCTGAGAAAGAAATAAGTTATAAGTTAGGTAAATTTTTGTTAGGAAATTTGATTTATGGGTTGATTAGTCAAAGTGAATTTAAGACTTGTATGCGAGAAGTAATTTATTTTGAGGTTTACTGTTTATTCTTCCGGACAAGGTTTGCTCTCTTGTATTTGTGAGAAGGATGATTTATGTAGTATCCTGTACTCCAAAAACATGATCTGAGTTAGACATAATCTTCATTTTATACCCACAAAGCTGATTGGAGGATTATTTTTTTATCCTATTGTAAATGCAATTGTCAGACTATAACTGGATCTACTGTTGTGTGTTTTGGGGCTTCCCTCTCTTATTACTTTCAGAGGCTATATATTTGTGTTCTCTTATTCAAAGTTCTTATTACTTATCTCACTATTGTTTTCAGCCAAGCTTTGTTGGAAACGTTGCACCACTTCTTCCAAGACCTTTGCCTGCTTCAGTCGTAGATTCTAGGATATCAGAAAAGGGCAATGATGCTGAAGGTGAAGATTCAGAGGAAGAGAAGGTATCTTGTAAAAAGCAACTTTACAGCACCGCTATTATTGTGTTGCCCAGATCCTGTAGCTAGTTTTCGGTTTTTGAAGGATTGATGTTAGGCTTCCATCAATAGCAATATCTGAATTCTTTTCTGTTTGCAAGTCCTATATCCTGCATATGCTACAGTTGCTTCTGTCCACTCTTAATATTTTATTAGTTCATTAGTTTTCCATTCTGAAAACATTATATTTCATTTGCTCCTGGGCAAGGGTTGAATTGGGTAGCCAGGCGCTTTCTTAAATCATAACTAGCTAAAGGTTCCAAGCCTAACATGTTGGCAATATTGGGCTCATCTTTTGTACCTTACCAAAAAATGTTGCATTGCAAATATTATTTCTCATTTCTTGAGATTGAAGGGATAAAGGGGCATTTCCTTTTCTGTCGTAGATTCTTAGGTGCAATTTTCTTGTTTATGACCTTTTGTAGTTATTGGTGTATTTTACCTCTATTATCTTTTTCTATCACCAAAAACACTAGAGCTTATGTTTAAGAATTTCAATGTTAGACTCAGATACCATTGGAATTGATCTTTCATTGTGCAGAATGTTATTGGTGAATATACTGCAGCTAACTTATTGAAGGAGCATGTAAATTGTGCGAAAAAGATACGTGCTAAGTATGTATTTTTCTTCTCCCAGTCCTTTTCTATCTTTTTATTCGAGGTTGACATAAATCACCAGTAGAAGATTAGGCCAAAACATTGTGAGGAAAGTAATAATTGTTTAGGTAGCCACTAAGCCAAATATGACAAAGCAATAGAGATGTTGATTTGTGCCTTTGTGGGGTTGTTATTTAAGTCAGATAACTAAATGAGCCTTTTCACGTTCAGAGCTGACAGCTTGTTGTATCTGTAAATTAACAGTTTACAAACATATATTGGAAATGGGAACATACAAGTATGATCTCGATTGGACCGCGAGTTATATTTTGTTCCATTTTTTATATAAGTTTGTTTGGCAGATTGCGCAAGGAGCGGCAAATCCGGATTGAAAGATACAAGCAGCGACTTGCACTTCTTTTGCCCCCACCACCACCCCCACGTAGCGAGCCTGGAAAGCATGACACACTTCATTAAAACTGACCCAGGAGATTGCAATTCCATGTAGCCTTTGTGTTGTCATGTTAGTTTTCAGAATCTAAGAAGCTAAAACATCATTCCAGTTGTTGTACTGCTACTCTGTTTTAGGATTCGTTTCGGCTGCCTTATAACCAACATTAAACTTTGCAGCTTTGCCTACGAATAATGTGTTGTTCCTCCGGACAGTGTAGCATATTCTTCTCAGAACCATTCGCTCCATGTAAATGTGTGTTAAGAATCTTTTTAGATCTCAGATTGAAACAATATGTGGTATGGTGCAATTTGTGCTCTTTATGTTGTTAGAATTGTTATTTGTCAGGTAATCAACTTGAATTTATTTCTGTGACTGTATGCACGAATCCTAGTCATCCATGACCTCTTGCTGGCAGGCAGGTTGTATGTTTTGCGCCCGCATGCACAACCTAGACAACTGAATCTAGGCTACAAGCCTACAACCAGGGAAAGGATTCTGACTTCTGCATTACAAATTTCTGCGAGGCGATTATTATTTTTCTAGAAGTTATTCTCCTGGAATTTGGACATTTGTTTGTTTAGAACGTTTGAAGCAGTCTTTGGGAAAACCAGTCTGTTAGCTTGGCAGTTCACGTCACCATCTGAAACACCTTACAAATAATTTAGGAAATGATGCCTAGTCAGTATACTCGGCTCAAAAGCATCCATTGATTTTTTACATGTACACTTCAACGATAATTCGAGGAAAAAAATGAGTTCCTTCAAAAGAAGAGAACAAATGAATGAAGACAATTATAGGCGCTAACAGCGATCAGCTTCTGTTCACCACCCTGCAATTCCTCCTGACCTCCCCATGCTCCCTGTCAGAGGGGCAACGTTGCCCATCTTGATCATCGCCGTCGCGAAGCTCTGGAAGAAGTCGGCCTGGATAGTGGCGAACCGCCCGACGATGGGCGCCGTGGACGCCGCGGCGCCCTCCGGCGCTGAGAGCATCCCCTGGTCGGACTGGAGCAGGGCGCGGTTGCGCATGATGTTGCCGTAGTAGCTGTTGTCGAACGCGTCCGGCGTTGCCGGGTCGAGGTTGTTGAGGCGCGTGTCGCCGTTCCACCCCTGCCGGGCAGCTCTGCCGCAGGGTGGACAGATACGCCCCGTCCAGCGTCGGGTCGGGCTGCGCGGTGCCGCTGAAGTTGTAGAGCCTGTCCTGGACAAACCTGCATTGCGCCCGGCCGATCGTGTGAGCTCCTGGAAGACGAGACGAGACGAGACGTGTCATTTCTCCAGTTGTGGATTGTGAAGAGAATTAATTCGAGGATTTTGATAGTATTATGTACCTTGAAGGGCGACGAAATCAGTGTCGTCGAGTCCAAGGTCGGCGAACCTCTTTCTGAGGACGTTCAGAGCGTCCGTCGGGCCAGGGAGGTTGTCGGCACCGGCAAAGTTGGCCGTCCTGGCGTCCCTCCGCCCCAGCATCACTCTCCAGTACGGCCCTCCTGCCTGATCACCCGCGTGCACACAAGCAGCAAACGTGTTAGTAATTCGTATACAAATGGCACGCGTCGCGCGGGCGAGGAGCGACTTGTATTGTAATATGCATACGAAGGAGTGGGTGGCGCTGACCAGCTCAACGGAGATCTCAGCGGCGAGGGCGAGGATGTCGGCGCAGGAGACGACGCCGGGGCAGGCAACCTCCAGGGCGGCCTTGATATCGTCCACCACCGGGAAACCCCGTGCCGAGCCGTTGTTCGGGGCGGCGTTCTTCTCGCTGTTTATCGTCGGGCTGTCGTCGAGCAACACCGATCCGTCGCAGCCCTGCACACACGCGAGCACCGGTCGCGCTCGTTAGTTTCAGCTCAGCTTAAGGGTATGGCATCTGCGTCCTGCGGGGCGCGCGGTTACGTACATTGACGAAGCAGTCGTGGAACTGGAGGCGGAGGAGGCTGGCGAGGATGCGCGGGTCCGCGGCTCGCGCCTCCTGGATGACGCGCCGGACGGTGTCGTAGACGTGCGGGCACGAGCCGTCGTAGTACGCGGGGCTCAGCTGCTGCGCTCGCGCGCCGTGGAGCGCGAGGGCGAGCAACGCGCACACGGCCAGCACTAGAGCTGCCACAGGAGAAGGAGACGCTGCCATCTCCTTCCTGTTCGTGTGCAGGGTGTAGGTTTCGCTTTGCTCTGGTTGTGCGGTGCGGTGCGAGGACCTGTGTTGTGATTCGTGGAGTGGGCATGCCGATATGGCCGTACTTATATAGCTGAGCAAGCACGGGCTCAGTTGTTGCTTTGCTGCAGTGATGCGTTGACTCGCTCCTGCAACGCGGAGTATTGGATTGATTACGATTGGTAATTTAACACTGGTGAAAGGGTCTGTTAATTACTGAGACTTTGAGAGGCGAGCGGGAAATGGTCCTCCTGCAGTTGTTAAATTACGTGTACATACGGTTTAGCGTTGGGTGCACACACAACTAACCGCATAAAATATTCCAAAAAGCGTGGTATTGTTAAACTCATGAATCAGTCTATGTATTACTTTTCCCGATATAGAATTGATCTGCGTCAAAAATGGCCCTGCGCCCGAAATTGTTACACAGCTTCCTCGCATATTAGGATTCACTTTTCTCACGCTGATTTTTCCAACAGTCGTCATCACGACTTTACTGAGCTCTATGGCGAACCTTCCAAGGAGAAAAACGAATAGATCTCTACAGGGACTACCACTGGCATCAAACGAACCAACCAAGTCTCGATAGTTAATTTGTACACTAGTCCTCTGGCAGAACATGCTACTGTAACGCATCAGAGTCTATCCATCCTATGACTTTATAGTATACAGACAACATATCTTGACTATAGATTTATAAGGGATTTTCCTTTATTTGTTAAAAAATTTGAAGGAAAAATTATTAGGTTTTATAATAAAATATTATCTAAAAATATATATTAATAAAAATTATTTATTAGATTGATTAAATATTCCCAATTTTTAGAAAATTGATTAAATATTTATGTTCTCTACCATCCAGACGAAGGGCATCAAACTTGGTCGGCGCACTCACTGGGCCTGAGGTCCAACAACGAGCCCTCTCCCAACGGCCCATTCCGAGCCCAGCCCACTCCCCACACACTCCTTCCCCCCTCAGACTAAACCCTAGGCATCGACCCCCTATAAAATGGCTCACCCGCCCCCGCCGCCGCCTCAGCAATCTCGGCCAAAATGCAGATTTTCGTGAAGACCCTCACGGGTAAGACCATCACCCTCGAGGTTGAGAGCAGCGATACCATCGACAATGTCAAGGCCAAGATCCAGGACAAGGAAGGTGCGCCTTCGATCTTCTTCTCCGGCGTTCTTGTTTTTTCTCAACTCCGTTTCTGGCTGTGGAGTTCTTCCTTTACCAAGATTTGTACAGTAGCTAAAAGGTGGGCTTTTGTTCCGGCAGGGATCCCCCCGGACCAGCAGCGGCTGATCTTCGCCGGGAAGCAGCTAGAGGACGGCCGCACCCTTGCGGACTACAACATCCAGAAGGAGTCGACCCTCCACCTGGTCCTCAGGCTCCGGGGAGGCATCATCGAGCCCTCGCTGCAGGCGCTCGCCCGCAAGTATAACCAGGACAAGATGATCTGCCGCAAGTAAGTTGAAACCTACGTGCCAACCCCCTTCCATACTGTTCGACGCCTATTGATCCAGACTTACTTTCTGTTCATGACAAGATTATCTGTCTGTTGTTATAAATTGTAGCGCTATAGATTGTTATTGAGATATGCACATCTTTCCGTTCGGTATAATATGTGTGGCTATCTACATGGGCTCTTGGTATGAAACATGTACAAATACGGAAGTTGGATATGGAATCATGCGAGAAAAATACTTTATTATTTGTATAGGGGCGCGAACTTGAGATTACAGACGGCAGAACATTTATTAGGTGCTATATCCTGATTGTCTGCGTACATCTTGTTGTACATATGCATCAATTAGTTAGTTACTTTTGAGAGTAATCGGGTAGTCATTTAGAAGCTGAAAAAACATAACAACTATCCCATTTTTAATTCAGCTTTGCACATTCATCACGTCAAAACTCTGAACTGTGGTTGTGATGCTAACATGATCACTAAGTCTACTGTAATTTGGTTTATCCGCTTGTGCACACCTTAATTGGGTAACACCCATCACATGATTCACCCTTGACAATGTTATACGTCGTATCTGTTTAGCAACCTTTTCCAATCTAATCATCAAGCTAACCTATAGTCTCCTTCCTTTTTCTTTGAAAATTTACCTGATCTTGTGCTGTCTTCTTGTCAATTGTTGCTTGGGTTGCTAATTGCATAGCCCAAAGCTTTCTTTTATGAAGAAGTACTAGACCATTTTTTAGGACCTCTGGACATGTGGCTTCTTCTAGCAGATTCTTGCATTTTCTCGTTGGTCCTACACTTTCTTTGCAGTGTTCCCACCTTATGTTTTTGCTGCTCTCGAGTGTTGTATTTGGTCAGTTATTATTGGCTCAATGATGACTACTCTTGCTTTAACCACACCAAATTTGAAGACCAGAGGATGTGGATTCGTTTTCCTCTACTCTCTGCTCTCCTCTCTTGGTGGATCCTTGTGAAGTCTCTTCCTTTTGGTGAAGAACTATTGTGAAATTCATTTTCCCTATGTTTCTTCATCAAAAGGTTGAGATAGAAGGATCTGACGAGATTGGGGAGCACCAAGTGTGGAGAGGGGGAGGATCTCTTCTGATGGATCTTCTCATGTGGAGAAAACTGGCCTTTACTGAGAGCCACCATTTAGAGTTATTCGTCATTTTTAGTAGGCCTTGTTTAATTAGCTTTTGCTTCACTGCCTGAATTCAGAATAGTCATGTTCTGTTAACTGTCAAAATGAACGCCTGCATTTGTGTTTTTGTTTGTTTATGTTCTTTCACTTTTGTAATTAGATGATGTGTTCCTTTTCTCGTTTTATTTGCCTACTACATTGATACATCGTATGCAACCTAAATAGTTCAATCTACAGTTAGGGATGGTTCATTTAATGTGGTTTTAGCCTTTTAGGTGTATTGATACACTGATTATTACCGTATGCTGCATGAGTTTGGTTATTTTCATTGCTTATGTGGATCGAGTGCTTTTCATTTGAAGTAGTAAAGGGTTCTATTAGATGTGCTTCTGTGTTTCACTGCAAGCTTAGTGGTGCCTTTTCTTCTTCCTTTTGTTTTCCTTTTTGCATGTCTACATCCTGTGCGTACTGCATAGGTTAATTTTGCAGCATTTCCATGTGAATATTCCAATTCTTTGTCGGAGTGATAAATCAACAACTCGATGTGTGAATTAACCTTGTCAGAACTTGTCAGAAGCACGTTTCTATTTGGCATACCATTTGCAATTTTAGTGGCTGTACTGAACTGACATTAATCGCCCCATTTTATATTTTTCATGTTTTGTAGACTCTAAAAACAAACTCATCTGAACTTCCAACATGATATTTTTTTTTCCATTTCTCTGCAGATGCTATGCACGCCTGCACCCCAGGGCTGTCAACTGCCGCAAGAAGAAGTGTGGTCACAGCAACCAGCTGAGGCCCAAGAAGAAGATCAAGAACTAGAGTGCCACTAATCAGCTCCATGGACCGGTTATAAATTCATCGGCGTGTCGGACCTTATGCTTTGTTATTGTCTCCTCTCGGTTTTTTGTCGAACCGTATTTAATTTGCTTTCAGCTTCTCATCGTTACTTGACTATCTTGGTATATGGTAGCAAATTATATTTTGGCCGTATGTGTTTCTGTTTATGTGCTATCTTGTTGCTCGAGTTGTTGTTTAGGTATCTGCGTTCTGTGATGCTGTGCTACTACCGTAGGCAGGGGTGGGAACTGGGAAGTATGGTCGTGTGTGTTGTTAGCTCGCATCGCATAGCATTGTTTCCTCGTGGTCCTAAGAGCATCTCTAGCCCTTCCCCTAAAATCCTTTAACTCTCTAAAAACTGAAATTTTAGGGAGTTATACCTATCTAATTCTTCCCCTAAAATTGTTTAACTCCCTAAAAATGAGAATGGCCCCCTATACTCTCATCCCTTCTGCTCAAATTTGAGGATTTGGGGACGCTCCCCTATCTTCTCCCTATCCTACCATTTTTGCGCGGGAGGAATCTTCAGCACCCAACTGCTCCCCGCTGCCGCCGCCGCGTGGTTGCGCTACACCGTACTGCCAACCAACCATGGCCACGGCCGCCGGAGCAGCACTTCAGCTACGCCTCCTCTACCGGATGCTGCGCGTGGGGGAGCTCCTCGCCCTCGCTGTCCTCCTCTTCTGGTCCTCCTCCCGCATGCCGTCCGCGGCGGCCACCGTGCTTCGGCTCGCCGGGTCGCTCCTCCTCAACGCGCGGTTCGTCTTCGTCCTCGGCAACGCCATCGTGCTCCTCCTCCTCGCGCTCTCCAGGCGCGACCCCTCCCTCTCCTCCGCCACCAACCACCACGCCACCGCGAGCTCCGGGGCCGGCGCCGCCCAGACCGCCGCGGGTCCCGGCCGCGGCCAGCTTCCCTTCATTCTTTGCCCCAACAACGCCGACATCGACACCGACACCGATGCCCGCGAGTGAAGCGTCGGCAGTGGCAGCTCCGGTTGCGCTGGTTGTCCCCGCCACGGCGACGGTGTTCGAGGAGGACAAGCCGGCGCCGGCGTTGTTGCGCATCAACAAGGCCCGCGCCCCGAGGCGGAGCAGGTCGGAGAAGATGGGCCCGCGCGTGGGGGCGATGCGCGCGGCGTCGCCGGAGCTACGGCGATCGGAGTCGGACAACGGCCAGAGGCGGCGGTCTTCCGTGACGGCGCGGGACGTAGCGGGGGGCTGCTGGGGGATGGACGACGCGGAGGACGGCCACCGGCGGGGGGTAGGGGTGGGGGGAGGAGGAGGGAGGCCGCCGGCGGGGGCTAGGGGTGGGGGGGATTTGGGGATTTTTGGGGGAGGGGGGGCAGTGGGGATTTATTTAAGGGTTTTGTGATTTTTTTTTAAGAAATAGCAAAGGAAAAAGATATATGGAGTTAAATTTAGGGGAAGAACTAGTTCCAAGTATTTTTAAACCCTCAAATTTTAAGGAGTTAAGTTTAGGGAGGTGGTATAGGGAGTTAAGTTTTAGGGGAAGGGCTAGAGATGCTCTAAGGTGCGCGTGCTGCCGTCGCGGCGTGTTATCCCGCATTACTCATCGTGGCGCTGCCTCAACAGGTAGGCCGGTAGGTTAGGTTGGGATGGCACGTTGCTAAAGCTGTTAACGGCTCCAGGTGCAGAGTACGCTGCCAATAAGTGCCTCTAACCTTTTGATTTACTTCTCTTTCTCGGAGGTCTGCAAATACGACACAAAGCCCACGTGTACAATTTCAATTTAACAATACCCAATTTTTGCTTACCAAATTGTCTTCCTCCTCTGCTTTTCCATCTACTTGTCTGGTGGTGGCGAGCCGGAGATGATGACGACACGGAGGAGATGCTCGCGGTGATGATGCCAACCATAGTTACTGAAACCGGATCGGACCACTGGTTGAACCGGAAAAAGCTATAACTGGACACTATGCTAGCTCGGATCGCTTCAAAGACCATCCATGCAATCAGACCGAAAAAACTGGGTGAACATGATGGTTTTTTACTAAACTAACCGGTTTTTCACATGTATTTTAAGCTATATTTACATATTTTTCTAGTGTAATAAATAGTCAAATAGTAATATAGTATATGAAATAATAAAATAATATTATATTATTGAACCGATGGTTTGACCGGTGAACCAGTAAATCAAAGTCTCGTTCGGTTTGCTCTCTGGCCCGATCTCAATAAGTTTGGTGCCAACGGAGGTGAGGAGAGGGTTTTGGTTAGAGGTTAGAGTTGAGGATTACACCAGAGTTGAGATGGGAGGTTTAGAGGAATAGATTGATCTGATGACCGACGCTGGCGGTAGCCGTCTGAATAGGGGAAAGAGAGAAGTGCAGCGATGATGTTGGATCGGAGAATTAGAGAAGAAAAGGGGCGGTACAATTGGGAAAGAAGAGAAAGTAGAGAGGTGAATGAAATAGATAGAGAAGGAAAGAAAAATCCGGAGCATTGAATTTTGATCTAATAATCTAAAAATTCAAAATTAGTCAATTATAAAACAGTTGACTCTCACAGTTCCTTCATTTATCATGCCAATATGCAGTGATCCCGAGGGGAATTACACCGAGAAGCAACCACAAAAATAAGAACTAGGCACCTGAAGTGAAAACATTCTGGTCAGTCGGAACTTAAAGTTCTTCACAATTGTCGCATTAAACAAGAAATCTGCGAGCTCAAGGTCGTCCGCAAGCAAGATGTGTTAACCTACCACTGCTTTGCGAATCCATTGCCCATGTAACATTGAACCATTGTGCCATTTGAATTCTAGATTACCCGAGCATAGATTGATAGATAGAACAATTTGCAGCGAGCGTTAGCATCCACGCGCGAACACAGTATACGCTAATCAGGACCACATTGTCACTGCATGCAAGGCGGTGTGTATTTTCCGCGCGGCCTTGTCTTTTTTTTCACGCGCTCCCGCGAAATGCGTCGGTTTGCTGGTGTCTGTTCCTTCGTCCCCTTATTAGCCTCCCGGCCGTTACCTCCCATTCGCCTCCTCCTCCCGCCGTCGCCGCCTCCTACCGTCTCCTCGGTCGGTCCGATTGCGGCGTCTTTTACCTCGTCACCGGTGAGGAGGAGCGACATTACAGCTGGCTTGAATCGTACGTGCTTGCTTCCTGTCCTGTCCGGTTCCTTTACTGCTCTTCTCACCATTTGCTTTTCTTGATCATGCCACCGTCTGTTTCTTGTTTAGAATTTTAAAACGCTGGTGATTTTCTTTGTCATCTCTATATTCCATTGGTCATTTGAGGTCTGAAATGTGGCTTGCATCCGTATATTTACATTGGTGATGAGTTGATTTTTTTACTTGCCTAACTTTGATGATCACCAAAAAGCAACAGCTGATTTGTCAAGACATTTGTATCAACGGTGGCAATTTTGCAGCTTTTATCGTTTAGAAGGCTCCCCGGCCGATCCGATCCACCGGATCGGCCATCCAAACTGCACATTGCCACGGTCCTTGTACTTGATCTTGAACGGGCTTAGGCTGTTGAGGGAGGCACGAAGATGATGTGCTGCGGTGGTGCAGAGGAGGAAGCGTACGGGGCACCTGCTACCCGCAGCCAGCAGCCAGCACCCGGTGCACAGTACAATGCAGGTAAATTTCCAGAAAAATGTCCATGTACAGTCCATCAGATTGCTGAATAAGCTAGTGAGTGGACACAGAGAAGTTCAGTATAAGCGGTAGCATTATTGGCAGATCCTCAGCCTGATTGGCTGGTCCTGTGAAATGTTGGAACTTGCTTTTAGAATCTGAAACTGGCAACTGGTTGGCTGACTGAAAATCTCATGTGTTTGCTGCTGCTGCAATAGCAGGCCCTGGTAAGTCAAGAGGACCAAATGCACCGAGGAGTGGCACGCCGCCGAAGGTCCTGCCCATCGACGTGCCGGCCATCTCCATGGGCGAGCTGAACAACATCACCGGGAAATTTGGGCAGCAGGCCTTGATCGGAGAAGGCTCCTACGGCCAGATTTACAGGGCCGTGTTGACCTCGGGGGAGAATGTTGCCATCAAGAAGCTTGATCCCAGCGTGTCCAACGACTCCGAAGCAGACTTCTCCACTCAGGTTAGTAATAACACAATACCTAATAGATGTGCCTGGAGGATTAGATTTTTTTCCAAAGCGAACAAAGATCAGACCTTCTACTGAAAAAAAAATGCTAAACTGGTTTTGGTTCGACGCAGCTATCGATGGTTTCGAGGCTAAAGAACGAGTACTTCATTCAGCTGATGGGCTACTACTTGGATGCAAGCCACAGGATCCTGATCTAGCAGTTTGCGAGAAACGGCTCTTTGCATGACACTTTACACGGTACGTTTCTCTGTCTCTCTTGTATCTTACAACTATCGATCATTCTATCATCAAGTATTGGCATGAAAAATCTGACACATGGTTTGATCTGAGAAAAACGAAGGCAAGAAGGGCGTGAAGGATGCTACACCAGGCCCGGCGCTTAACTGGGCCCAGCGCGTGAAGATCGCCTACGGCGCGGCGAGGGGCCTCGAGTACCTCCACGAGAAAGTCCAGCCCTCCATCGTGCACCGGGACGTGCGTTCCAGCAACGTCCTCCTCTTCGACGAGTACGAGTCCAAGCTCGCTCGCGGATTTCAACCTGACCAACCAGGCCCCCGACGGCGCCGCGCGGCTGCACTCCACGCGTGTGCTAGGAACCTTCGGCTACCATGCTCCGGAGTAAGCTCTTGCTTCCGTCCATGAGAACATGATCCATGCTGCACTTGGAAAACAAGAAGTAACCTGACTAGTTTTGTAGCACGAGTTATACAGTCAATTCCGTCAAAATTCGTTGATGATTTGTGATTTTCCTCTTCGAAGGTATGCGATGACGGGACAACTGACCCAGAAGAGCGATGTATACAGCTTCGGAGTCATCCTTCTGGAGCTACTAAGCGGCAGGAAGCCCGTGGACCATACCATGCCCAAGGGACAGCAGAGCCTCGTAACCTAGGTAGGGCCATTAAATTACGTATGCACCTTCTTTGCAATTTATTATTGTCATGTCCTACCAAGATCCACATGTTTACGGTCACTGATATCCGAATGTTATTTTTCCTGACACGACGTGAAGGCGACGCCGAGGTTGAGCGAGGACAAGGTGAAGCAGTGCGTGGATCCGAAGCTGGGGAACGATTATCCACCAAAAGGGGTAGCAAAGGTAATGTGGTCATGGTGTCTCCTTCAGATCATATTCTGTCATGGATCTTTACAAGCTGGAAGATGTGTTTCAGATGGCAGCGGTGGCGGCGCTGTGCGTGCAATACGAATCCGATTTCCGGCCGAACATGACCAATTGACCATCGTGGTGAAGGCGCTGCAGCCTCTTCTCAGCAAGCCAGCCGGAGCCGGGGGGCCTCCCCCTAGCTAGTTCACGACGCACAACCGATATCTCTGCAGTGTTAGCACCCAAAAGAGGGGGAAGGGCAGAAGCAGAGATGTAACTCTCGGTTGTTCTTGTGTATACTGTCACTTCACTTGCGTGCATTGTGGTTGTAGCATGTACAGATCGATCTATCTGCAAAGAGTTCAAGTGTTCAAAAGTTTTGAGTTCTTGGCAAGTTTACGTTATGCTGCGTCTGAATAGTTTAGGCTTCAGAGTAGGAGCAGATATTTCCTTGTCTCCGTTGGTGGGTACGTAAGTCGAAAGGGATCGGCTACATCTGTTCTCGTCTTGATGTTACACCGGTGGGCGACAACCGCTAGTACTGCACACCAAAGTAATAAACCTTATTAACAAAGATTTCATTCAAAGAGAAAACGTTAAGATATCTGTTTCAGAAGAAAACGTTAAGATATGCGAAAGGAGACAATGTTTTCAATGTAGTTGCAGTTTGCGATCACCTTTGTTATCTATCTTTAGATTGTCTGCTGTTATGGGCTAATGGGCTATTATTCCCCCTGTCAGACTACAGAGTGATGTTGCATTAGAATCTTATCCCTGGATGGATTCATCCAATGCATTGTTACTTGTGGAAAAACAATAGTACTCCCAACTGACAGAATAGCGCTCCATCACGATATGTATACTGGAGTCTGCACGGAATCATAAAGTTTACTGTAGGGAATCATGAAGCTTACTGTATTTGACCACTGAACTGTATTTGTCTAACATATAGCTGAGTGCCTTTTCTTGTAACTAGTTAGCGTGCACGTAGCACCCATGTGCAAAAAGGAAAGATGTTTTCTATGTACACCTAAGTATTTTAAAATCATGCACCGCATGCTGGTTTCAGACAATTCTTTTGGCCACGCACTTTAAATGTATAAGAAGTGATAACAAATAGTGCGCAACAAACTCTGACAACTGACAACACAAGAGCTTGCTCTGATTCGAGGCCTCTAAAAAATCAATACCCATGGCCAGTAGTAGGATAAGCACGTTACATTCAGGAACAGCAAGCGGTATCACTGGCCACTGAGTACAGACAAGCAACATATGCTGTACAATCTGCATGACACAGTGAGTATTTCTTCAAGACGATAAGGTTTACCTGCCAACGTCATTACTCACTGGTAAGAAGTGCCATCCAATTCTGTCCACAGGAATACTGCTCTCCTAATCTGAGCTGATCCAAGTGTACAATGACAACTATACTGCAAAATTTGCAAAGAAATCAATGGAAACATACCAGAATTAACACCTTAGTTATAGGACATCAACTTGTACTGCCCAATTCGCTCTAGAATTCAGAGCACGCTGGAAACTGCGTCTCAAGCTACGCGGCAGCGGTACACGTCTCTTTCAGAATTTCCTTTTAGCATGGAAACAAACGGATGGGCAAGAGAGAAGAAGCAGCCATCAGACCTGCAACTTACCTGCCAGTAAAAGATGCGTTGCTTTGCTTGGATTCGTATGTACGTTCTTTACTGAATCAAGCGTCCATATCTCTCACTCATGATAAGCACTGATACTACAGACAGGCCGCGGATACGTGACCGCCGGTGAGGTCCCATATCTACAGATACTACTCGGTTTTTCATCGATTTTCCTCTCCTTTTTCTTGTGGGAAGGGGAACGTACCCATCCTTTCAGGGTTCAGGATTGCAAGAAATGCTGCATAGAAGAGAAGAGAACAACAGGAAATAAACAAGGGAAAACCGGTCACTTAGCCGAAGAGCAGATAGTGTGCAGAATCTGATTGCTGTAGCCTGCATTGGGAATTCTGGTGCTCCATTTGATGCTCGCCATACCGATTTCCGTACTGTTTGCACCAGAAAAGAGCAAAACTTTTCTTTGACCATATCAGTTTGATACTATATCTTATCTATATACCATTCGCGGCTTGAGACATTTTTGTCCTTTGAATCTGGAAAACAGCTCGTGGCCGGGCCTACAGGAAAAAAAAATCACATAATTCATCCGGTACAATAGCTAGCTAATCGACGTCCCACTAGTTTTTCTTCTTTTTTCCTTCTTCTCCTTGTCGCGATCCAGGCAGCATGTGTTAGATGACGAGACGGGCGCCTGCACGCTATTGCCGTGTCAATTGCAGCATGTCGCTGTGGAAAGTAGATCTCAATCTGCATAGATGAACCTCCATTGTATTTATCCTTGATCATAAGATCTCAGTGGTTAAATTATGCTTGAGCATCTTTGATTCTGAAGAAAAATTCCAATTGACCAGACCCTGAATATTTATTCTTTGAAGTTCGTATTACCCGTACTTTTCTTCGATACTTATTTTCTGGCGAAGACCTAAATGAACTTCGCCGGTTTAGACAATACGATACTCTCCGTTCTGCATATTGTAGCTGCTCTTGATGCTTTTTTGAACGACTCTCCGTGTTCTAGTTTAAGGTCACTGTCTGCCCCAGAGTTGTTTCCTGTCAACAATAGCTGGCGACTGGATAATTTATTCAGAGGCTGCCCAATCAGGTCAACTGCCATCTCAGGGGATGTCGCCGTTGGAAGCCCGAAACAGATCGATGTTAACGATGTGAAACCCACCGCCAGTTTACCAGATCTGGAGGACTTTTGATCTGTGTGATTGAAATGATGGATAGTTGCTAGTCCAGAAGTTGAGTTTTGGAGATGCTGTCGTACAATGAAGACTGTCCTAGATCTACCTCAAAATAAAGATTGTCCTGGATAATCTTGGCTAGATCGACCTGAACAAATCTGTTTTTTCTATTTTCGAAGACTAGTTACGCGTGAAACAAATCTGAACAGCATCTATTCTTTGACTGTGTAGTACCAAAACAAGTTTGGGAATTTTTGTCCCACCTGTTTCACTCAGCAATTGGTTCAGATTTATACTCTGTTCGAAGACAGTGGTTATGCAATCACAATTCTGCTACTCTCAATGTTTTTACTTCTGGTGCACTGTAGTGTTTATGAAAACTGCAATGACCCACTCTTCTAACCATGTTTTAACCAGACCTTTGATGACCAGTGTGAAATACAGTGCATTTCGTTTTATTCTATTTCTGCATTTAGAGTAACTAAAATAACGAATTAAAAATATTAAATTTCTGACCTAGAATCACTTAAATAAAAAACAAAATAATCCAAAATCATCTCTAATAATCTTCATGGGTCTTATAAACCTTCAGAAAGACCTCGGAAAAATTTCATGTGATTTGCTGTGTCTGCAAGCTAATTTAAATATTAGAATATTAGAATATAGTTCCAGATTTACAGAACTTTAATATATTAATTGGGTGGATTTCTTCTTATTTAAAATTTATGAAAATTTTAATTTATGGCTGATTTCCCCTTCCTGGATGCAAATACAATTTTTTTATAAATTTTTGGAAGATATTTCACTCACTTAAATTTCAAATTTAAATTAGAGCATAATTGGACTTGTATTTCAATAACAGTCAAATATGACTTATTTTAATCTGAGTAAATTCATATAGGTCATCAATACAGTATAGACCCTTTGTGAATTTTTTATATAGTTAAAAACCTAGATTTGAATCCTCTATAATTTCAAACCCTAAAACAACATAGAAAATAAATAAAAAGAAACAAAAAAATCACCCCTTGATGGCCCGGCCTGCAGCCTAGTACCACACCGTCACTGAGCCGGGCCCATCACCCACCCCCTTTTACACCTAGGCTAAGTCCGCTGTTTCTTTTCCTGTGCGCTACCTTCCCTCCCTCTCTGACTGCCATGGCCCACCTGCTAGACATTCCTCTCCATGCATACCACCACGCGCCGCGCGCCGACCGCGATAGGCACAACGTGCTGTCCCCTGGCCATCGCTGTTGACCTACCCCGTCAACCCACCCACGTGTGCATCTCCCGAGCCGCCACTTGGCTCACGCCGTCGCCGAAATGCCCGTTGGAGCCGATGCCTTGAGCTCGGCTTACGCCACAGCCGACGCCACCCCCATTACCCCTTCTCATTCCTATCGTCCACTCACTCCCATTCTCCTTGCAAACCACGCCGTCATACTCCTCCCACCCCACTATCTCTCCTCAAGCAAGAAACGAGCTCTGTTGTGGAGTTCTTGGCCTGGAACGCCTCTAGCATTGGGAACTCCAGCATGCACCACCGCGTTGGCATCGCCACATTCTCTGCGTCAGAGGGTGAGCCTTGGACCCAAATCGTGTCCATTGATTCCACCCTTTTCTACTGATCGTGTCTCTGTGCACATCAGAGTGGTTTTTCCAGGGAATCATTGAGGGTGCTGCTTTCATCTTCAACATTGGTAGAGCGCCGCCATGAGCTCTCCTCTCTTCTCTAGTGAGGTTTAGCTCTCCACTCTGGTACCTTTGAATTCACACAGTCCTTTCTCACCCCTCAAACATCTTCCTCCTCCTCTGCATGTGTTGGAGACCCTTCACACCACCCACTGGAGCACCACCATCACAATGGACGGAAGGATCGACGTTGACGTCCCCTAACTCGTGAAGGTTTGGCGTAGCCCCTCCTATTATGCATTGGACTAGGGAAGTCTTCTTCGTTCTCAACCACATCCTCGTAGCACCGCCACCACTGGTGAAAGGATCATAGGTGCTGACTAGAGGGGGGGTGAATAGGAGGCTAAACAGATTTTAAATAATTTTGTTTCTTTATCTAGATTAAGGCTTAACAGATCAATAGGTTGAGCTAGCCATGTGACATGTCAGCTACACAGGCAGTATATGATATGTAAATTAACATGTAACTATCACATAGGTGGCTAACACAGGTAGACAGAAAGCCCTAAATAGATATGCTAGATGAATGGCTGTGTATAGGTAATTGGCACAGATAACAGATAAGCAATACAGCAACTGTGGCACAGCTAAACTAACACAGGCAAAGACAAAGGATTGCAGCTGGATTGAGAATAATAGTAAATCACTCAAGCATGCTAATCAGATAAACAAGCAAGTACTGAATGTAAAGTACTCAGGGAGACAAGGGGGTTTTTCACCGAAGTTCTCACTCTTTTCAGAGATGGTACGTCTCCGTTGGAGAGGCTACTCCGAAGAGATCGCAACATTAAATCGTGCTTGTTCTCCGAGTACCTGAGCTTTCAGGTCTCTTTCTCTTGCTTGTGGAAGTCATTTCGCCTTGCAGTAGGTAGACTTCAAATCACCCTCACAAACTACTGCGCCAGCCCACACAAGTTTGAGTGGTCACAGCAACTCCTACACCCGTCTAGGAATAGACACCCCAAGGAAGAATCAGCAACATCAACTCTTGGAGGAACCAGTGCTCTCTGCTCAAAGCTCTAACTCTTTTGAACTAAGACTTATGAATGTTTGCTTCTGTTCTTGAGAAAAGAGGTCTGCAACGGTCGAAATGGATTGAGGCAGTTTGGCAAAGGTTGAGCAAAATGTTCTGCAAAGGTTGAGCAAAATGTTCTGCAAAGGTTGAGGTCTGAGACCTCCCATGGTCCTCTATGTATAGAGTCCACAGGCACCTGACCGTTACACTCATGCCACATAGGATTAAGTGGCTCACCGGCACCGGTGACACAGCTAATCACAACGCACAATGGTAACCAGTTCAGGCAGACCAACACCTGTGTCACGGCGGCTGACACAGGTGAAACCCTAACTGACATAGCCTCACTATTCAGCCCGGTCCTGGCACATTACATGCTCTCAACGCACTAACTCTTAAGCCTAATAAGGAGAGAACCTCCAATAATCTTCTGACTCGGCAGACAGACTATTCCAGTGCAGTTCCCTTAGCATTTACAAGCTCTCCCCTGACATAGAGATGTACCTGAGTCATGGAGCGGCTGTTCACCTGTGACACAACTGTGCCACACAGGTAACTTTGGCTCTAGGGTTAGGCCACTAGCACAGCAGTGTGCTAGCACAACCCAGTTTCACACTTGTGCAAAACTGTTGTTACAAGGCCACTGACCTCAAGGCATCAGTGCCACTGTCCAACACTCTGAGCATTGAGCAAAAGACCCTCCAATAATCATTGCTACTTCATCTAACTTGATAGTACGGGTGTTTCCTAAGGTCTCAAGAAAACTAGCAAACTGTTGATGACCAAATTTGGCAGTACCCCCGAATGGCCCAAGTGCATCGGGTGGGGTTTACAGCGTTATCAAGTCGTGGCCCACGCTGAGTGGTTTGCAGCGTCCTCGAGTCCCGAGTGCTCGTGTCCCGAGTTCTCGTGCTCCGCTATGGTCCCGATAACAGGAGTGTTCACAGAAGATCCCGGGCAACGCTCCCGAGTACCAAGCATTGACGAAATCCGAGTACCGGGCCCCGAGCTCCCCATGTTCCCGAGTACTCGTGTTCTTGAGCACCCGTTCCCGAGTACTCGCGTTCCCGAGCAGTGTGGTCTACGGTGCTTCCGAGTACTCGTGTCCCCGAGTACTGGCATTCCCGAGCACTCGTGTCTCTAAGTACTCGTGTCCCCAAACATTCGCGGTCCCGAGTAGGCCCAAGGCGGGTTCTAAATGGTGCGCCCGAGTTCCAGCAGTGCCAAGTCGGTGGCCGAGTTGTGATGTTCTCAGAGTATCGTACGGATGGGCCAAGGCACCGGGTTTCAAGGTGAAGTCTTTTGTGCTCGAAGCTTTAACTTGGGACGCAAGAAACAGTGGCTGATCATGGCATTTAAAGGAAAGTCCGAGATTTGGAAGGATTCCCGAATCATATGGAAGGGTATCTCGTATGCAAGATGGAGTCTAGATCACGGCAGTTAAGATGATCAGAAGATATGGAAAGTCACTCGGTTCAATTGGAAAAGTATCTCGTGCACAAGGCAGAGTCCTGATCGTAGCAATCAGGGTAATTGTAGATTTAGGAAGCGACTCGATTTGTATGGAAAGCTATATCATGTACGATACAGAGTTGTATTCCAGCCCTAAGACCGGACGTACCCTATAAATATGAAGGATATATGGCCGATTGAAAACAACACACAATCGAAACAATCAATCTATTATCTTTTCATCTACTATTTTCCTCCCATCTTTGTTTTATGCTTCTCGTACTTTGCTGTTCTTCGTGTTTAACGGCAGCGAACCTCGAGGCTCTAAGGGCGGTCAGGCCGACTTAGAGCAGCCCATAACCGCCGCACTCCCTGACGGGGTCCCTCCCGGGGGTGTGGGGTTTTGGGTTCCCAAAAAGCACTCGCCGGCGTGTCTTGCGTATCGCGCTCCCGGCAAGTCTCCCCCGGCTCCGTGTCCTGCGCATCGCGCTCGGCGTTGGGGGTACACGGTGACGTGTTCGTGTGCGAACACAAACCTAGGCTTCAGTTTCTACCAACTGTAGTCACAGCCCTTGACGCATCAAGCCACCATCACCTTGCTTGCAACTCCTTGCACAGCATCGGCTTCTTCACAGCTGTGGCACAGCTGCCTAGCGCAGCTATCTTCTGGTTCTGGAAACCACATTTGTACTTTTGGGTGATCATCCTTTCCTGGATGAATCTTCTTCCTGGAACCTACTTACCTACTTACACTCATTATAAAATTAGATTTCAATTTAGGTTGCCATTAACCATCAAAACCATCTTAAGAGCTAAAATGTTCTTTCAACTGGCGAAAATATTATAGATTGACTTGCGGGCCTTTGTTGTCTATTAATTTTCCAATTTTAATTGGTAAGTCATCGCCACGTTCATAATAGCAAAACCACTCTTAAAAACTGTCTAAAGAGACTATCTAAACGGTTTTCAATAATTTCATAGGTAGAATACTTAGTTTCGTAGGGTAAAATAAGCGAACCACGATACTGGGGAGGTGCCTGCCAAATACACAGGGACAAGGAAAATATACAAATTCCGGACAAGGCGTGCAGCAGACGGCGACAACATACGTTGCAATTGCCGAATCTTTCTTCCATACGTGGCACCGTCTGGTCATAAGCAAACAACAAAATGGCTGGACCACCTTGGAATGGACATCAAATGTATCTTTATCCATCTAGGAGAATCACATTACGAAGTTTTTGCAGGACATGATAATTTCACATTACTACTGGCAAATTCCTGGATCCGTCGGTATGCGCATCTCCGGCGCCACGTTGATGCCTGTGCCGGGGCTCCTTTCTGTCCTTCGATGAGAAGGGAAAAAGAATAGAAGAGAAACAAGTGCACCTAAACTGCTAAATGCAGCAATGCGCTATCAATTTCAGTTACCAGTAGTATTTCGTTATTTGATGCACATCTTATCTACCTATGGACACAGTGATCTAAATTTAGGCTCTGTTTGAGGATATCTGTATCTGCCATTCTAACTTGTAAAATCAACTACAGTTTTCTGTTCTTAAAAAAAAACCCTAATAATGCAGTCCATTGTGGTACGTACTCAGTCCTCAGCATAAATACACATTATACAGCAAGATCATGCGTGAAGAAAGCTTACTGCCTAAGATAATATATAGCATATCTAAGAACTTCGTTAGCAATAACACCAACGCTTCATTATCTATAAAAATGGTATGACTAGATGTTTAACGTTTTTAGAAACATTTTTGATATATGATGAAAATATTTTATTGAAATATATGTAACAAAATTTTCAAATCGATACAATATAATGTTTTCATGTAACTAATTTGTCCAATAAAAATACTTTTTGTGTACAACAAAAATAAAAATTAGATAATAAATATATAATATTTTTCCACTAACGCTTTAAGCATGGGGTGGCATAGCTAGCATGACCTGATCGACTCACGTGATACCAAAACGAATGACACGTGACAAGTTTACGAATTAGGGTTAGGTAACACCGTTAATTAACACGAGTAAACAACGTCAACAGCTGCTGATATGGGCATCGTCGCACATGTACATTCAGGCTGTTGGATTAAAAATACTGTGATCTGAACCGTCGATCATGTGATCGCACAGTCACGTGCATCGATCCTGACTGTAGAACCCACGGACCGCGCAGCCGCCCATGCACGGCAGCACACGCTAGTAATAGCACGCGACACGACGGGGCAGACGAGACGCCAGAAATAAGCGGCGAAGGGGACGATCAAATCGCGAAGCG
The DNA here is from genome assembly GCA_019208055.1 of Stipa capillata. Classification (NCBI taxonomy): domain Eukaryota; kingdom Viridiplantae; phylum Streptophyta; class Magnoliopsida; order Poales; family Poaceae; genus Stipa; species Stipa capillata. The sequence continues at coordinate 37,601 of JAGXJF010000392.1, forward strand.
CAGAGAGAGAGAGAGAGAGAGAGAGAGAGGGGGGGGGGAGGAGGAGGAGGAGGAGAGAGAGAGAGGGGAATGGACGCGAGCGGGCGCGGGGGGGATGAGAATGATGCACGGACGCCGCTCCTCCTCGCTGGGCGGCGGCGGAACTCGGTGGGGTCGATGCGGGGGGAGTTTGTGTCGAGGCTGCCCAAGAAGGTGCTCGACGCCGTCGACCCGGAGAGGCCGTCCCACGTGGACTTCTCCCGCTCCAAGGGCCTCCTCGAAGGTTCTACAAGCCTAGCTCCCTACATTGTTTTTTCTTCTATTTCTTTTTTCTTTGTTCATGTGTCTCGTTGGCATTCTTCTGGCGTTTGGCTTCAATCATTGTAATGTTGAATGGAAGGTGGCAGTTTTTTTTTCAGTCTCGTGGTTATGATTGGCTGATATATGGCTGTGCTTGTGATCCTAGATTGCGGAATTGCCATCGGTACTTCGATTCTCTGGGTGATTTCTGAGTCATTGTGGTGGTATTGCTGGGAGAAAGTAGCCGCTTATTCTTTATTCTTTGTACGCTTTTGTTAGTTTGTGCGATATCCTTTCTTACTCAACGATGGAACAATTCTTGGGTTTACCATCTTTCGGTGCTTGACTGCTTGTTATGGTTGTTTCCTATGGTTGTAAGTCGTAAAATAAGTACATAATTAATGTTGTGTATTGCGTGAAATTTTTATCTTTCTGCATTGTTGTGATGATCCTAGCTCCTAAGCGAGGTCGTACGTTGTATGCTATATAAAACTATTGTGCTCTTTTTGGTTAAAAGTTCTTCAGGTAATGTTGATTCTTTCTTGTGTTCTGGAGCAGATGAGTTTAGCAAATATTCCAGACACATAAATGGAGCAGAGACAGTAGTGTAGGTATGGCGTAGTGTCTGTGTTTACAGTTTACCTGAAACTGAGCTGTGACTTTAACTGTGCCTGCATATTGCTCAATTCATTTTTGTGGTCTGTACTGACCTGCCCGACTTTGGTTCTTGTGCTTTTTTCTAGATCTTAGCTTAGATACTAAAGATACATCAAGATAAAACTATACAATTTGTCAAGGGGTGGAACTTCTAGATTCTACAATACCAGCCGGCCTTGGTTTTTAATACCAATACCTTTGTCAGGAACTCTGGATGTTCTACAGCTGTCGAGGTTTCCCTTTTTGCTGTCTATCTTTATAGGACAGGGGAAATTTTTGACTTTCTTGATTGAGATATTGAAGATGCACCGCTTTGAGACCAAACACAGGGTTCCAATAGCGTACACGAACAATTTGATTATTCGATTTCATTGGTCGTACATTGTCCTTCTTGAATGGCCATGTTGTTTACTGCTTCCGTTTCTTTTAAGTAAATGGGAAGTTCGTTTATTTTTATCCGTCGTTGGATCCTGTCCAAGCTAGCTGTCTCAGACTGTCCTTGTTGCTTCTCGGGGGGCAAAAGTAGATGTTGAAAAGTGGGTGAGATTTCATTCATAATCTTCTAATATCTCATCATTCAAATTATTTTTGCTGTTTCTGTTCCTATTTTTACTTTTTTAGAGGGCGTTCCTACTTGTACTTGTTACATAAATTTTTATCTACAAACTGTTACTAGTAATATATTTTTACTTGTTAAGGTAAACTATGCCATAGTTTACTGTAGTGTACTCTACATCCTAAGATTTCATAATTATTGGATGGTTCCCCATGATACACAGGTAGGGTAAGACCTAATAATTTCTCTCTTTCTATATGCACAATATGAACACGTTTGTTAATCTAACAGCTAACGCTGTAATGTGATTACTTTTTGGGCTTATATAGGAGAGAAAGAATACTATGAGAAACAATTTGCCACCTTGAGATCCTTTGAGGAAGTTGATTCAATAGAAGAATCCAATGTAATCAGTGAAGAAGATGAACTCCTGGAGCAAAAACAGAGTGAATTTGCCATGAAGATATCAAATTATGCAAACGTTGTTCTCTTGGCATTGAAGGTTTGGTTTTTCCCTTTTATTTTTCGTCTGCTTGCTTGGACTCCCTAGGTTGATTATATTTTCTCATTTTCTTCAGATATATGCTACAATTAGAAGTGGATCAATTGCTATAGCTGCCTCGACACTTGATTCTTTGCTTGATCTCATGGCTGGTGGTATCCTTTGGTTCACACATCTTTCGATGAAGAGCATCAATGTCTACAAGTATCCCATTGGTAAATTGAGGGTGCAGCCAGTAGGCATTATCATCTTTGCTGCTGTTATGGCTACTTTAGGTATGCTTGCTCTTTGTGAGAAAGGGAGGTGCATCAAGGATCAAGTCATGTCCATACTTGCTTGCTTTTTGCATATGGACTAGTACTATTGTCTTCAAAATTTAATGAATAACTATGTTGCATTTCCAGGATTCCAAGTATTTCTTCAAGCTGTTGAAAAGCTGTTAGTGAACGAGACTCCAGATAAATTGACCTCAGTACAACTCATGTGGCTATATTCAATCATGATCTTTGCAACAGTAGTTAAGCTAGCTCTGTGGCTCTACTGCCGGACATCTGGTAACAACATAGTCCGCGCCTATGCTAAGGTTTATATCTTGTTGCGCTTCTTGATTTGACAAGAAAATTTGAATGAACAAATGAGCATAGTTTCCCGAAGTTTTGTAATGGGTTGGTTTTCACAGGATCATTATTTTGATGTGGTCACGAATGTTGTGGGTTTGGCTGCTGCTGTTCTCGGCGACATGTTCTACTGGTGGATCGACCCAGTTGGTGCAATTGCCCTTGCAGTCTACACAATTACAAACTGGTCTGGAACAGTGTGGGAAAATGCAGGTTTTCATCACTTGTTACAGTATTAAAACTTGTCATATGAATCATCACTTGCACTTGTATATTTGCCCGATCATACCAATAATCTGTTGCCGCAGTAAAAAGTTTCACACAAGAACGTCCGTTAGGGCAAATTGTTTTTATAGGCCTATTGGGGCATAGAAGTCTGAAAGACTCCATGCAGATTTCTAGGAAACATGATATATTTCGAAAATAAATAATAACTTAAATCAGTTGGTTGCTCTAACATCATTTAGGACTGCCGTATAAGTGTAATTGCCTCGGTATGCCATCAAGATTACTTGCATGCTACAGTTTACCGACTAGGTTACACTGATAGATAGTTGTATACTAACACACATTGCTATCCTCGATGCAGTGTCACTAGTAGGTGAATCAGCTCCCCCAGAAATGCTGCAGAAGTTGACATATCTAGCCATCAGACATCATGTTCAAATTAAGCGTGTTGATACAGTTCGGGCATACACCTTTGGGGTGCTTTACTTTGTTGAGGTCGGTATCTCTTTGTTTTCTGTTCTGTTCTTTTGCATCTTCTTCTTTTAGGCAGATCTATTGTCTTCACTGCAATGTTAGTCAGGAGATGAGATTATATTATATGTTCGAAACCACACCTTTGGGGTGCTTTACTTTGTTGAGGTCGGTATCTCTTTGTTTTCTGTTCTGTTCTTTTACATCTTCTTCTTTTAGGCAGATCTATTGTCTTCACTGCAATGTTAGTCAGGAGATGAGATTATATTATATGTTTGAAACCCTGGGTGCTGGAAAGATTTTGAATGAACACTGTTTTTTTACTGACTGCATTTTTGAACTATTTTTTTGCAAACACAAAAGCTTTGCATGCAGATTTATTAGAAGAAAAAGGAACAGAGCTGATACAAGATTTTTACGTCAATGAAAATATTTTCAGTATCTTTGCGAACTCCACAATTCATGTGATCAGTTGACTGGCAGGTTGACATTGAGCTCCCGGAAGACTTGCCACTTAAGGAGGCACATGCCATTGGAGAATCACTTCAAATAAAGATTGAGGAACTCCCAGAAGTCGAGCGGGCATTCGTTCACCTTGATTTTGAGTGCGACCACAAGCCAGAGCACTCGATTCTCAGCAAGCTTCCTAGCAGCTAACCTTGATTGCCATTCAAATCCCACTGTGGAAAAGAAAGATGTTGGCTATGTGCTTGTCGTTCAGGATCTGCTATAGCACTCGGCGTCCTGTGCTGTATCACAGCACTGAAGTTAAATGACGTTTGTCTGGTCATGATATCCTAAATTAGGCATGTCTAAGAGAGATAAGAACCAATATTGGAGACTGTATTGACTGAATTCGTGGATCCCTCTATTTAAGCGTTGTGTTTTGAGTAAAATTAGGATTTAGTAAAATTAGGACTTTTGCCTTGTTGAAGTTTGTGCTCTAGCAGGGCAGCAGCGGAGTAATGTTTAGACCACCTTTGGGCACAAAAAGGAAGCGCCTTCTGAATGGCTTTAATCGATTTTCTGTGCTTAAATTCAGTTTAATTGTATATTAAATGTGCTCTGCGCCACTTTTGCTGGTATAGTTCGTTCCAAAATATGTATATATTTAAAAATGATCTGAATGAAATACCATATTTGTCTCACTGGAACATAGCAAAATTGTGTTTTCCTATCATCTATAGTCATCTCGTTTCAGCCCAAACGTATGGTCCAGTTATTGAACAGAACATCCGGCCCGTTAAGCAGAAGAAAACGAACAACACCGAGGAAACGCATCCGACAAACATCCAGTAAGATACAAAAACCCATGAGATCAGATCACCTAAAAAGACTATGAGATCAGATCAATACTATATCGGATCTGCCAGATGCTATGAGAAGAGAGATCAGATCTGGGAAAAATGGCAAATTTAGCCCCCCTCCGAGTTGCAAATGGAGGTTTGGCCCCCCCGCCGCGCGCAACCGCAGATCTGTCCCCGCGACGCGCTGTGCAGCCGACGCGTGTCAAAATCGCACGCCCGACCCGCGAGCCCGAAAATTCGCACCTCCGCCCCGCGAAGGGATTTCGTCGCGGGCCCCGCCACGGCGTCGCGGCCTCGGCCCGCGGAAACAACAGGTCGCGGCCTCGGCCCGCGGGAAAGAACAGGTCGCGGCCCCGGCCCGCGAGCATGCCGGGCGTCGCGTGCTCGGCCCGCGGACAGCAAACGCCAGTGACTCTGGCGTTTGACCGAGCAAGGCAAACGCCAGAGGACATGGCGTTTGCCTTGCAGTTTGCTTTTTGCTGTTAGCTTTTTTTCCCTGTTTCAATTATGCTTATACTGTTTGCTTTGTTTGCTTTGTTGCCCGTGATCGACCGAGAGGCAGTGAGTTGATGTGCTACAGTAATTTCTCCTTTTCTTTCTTCTTTTGTCACGCGTGGAGATTCTCTTCTCACCGCACCGCAGGCAGGCTTCGCGCGGTGGTCTTCTTCATTTGCTCACTCTCTTCCTCTGTGAGCTCTCTGGTTCTTCTCCATTTGCGCTCTCTCTCACTCTCTACCTCTGCGAGCTCTCTGGTTCTTCAAATTTGAGCTCTCTGGTTCTTCAAATTTGTGTGGCGAAATCTTACATGAGGTATACATTATTTTTATGTTTGAATACTTTGTTTCTATTGCTTTCAATTAAAATCAAAATTTTAGATTTCAGTTGCTAATATCTTTTATGGATAACATCTTTGTTTGATATACAGGAATGTGGTGAGATAACACTTGATGGGGTTTCTTCTATTTTAAATTGCAAAGGTTTGGAAGATGTCTTACTTCGGCACACGGTGAGTATGAAAAATGATATACTCATGTACCCATGTTCTTGAGATAGATGATATGATCTAAATTCGTAAAGCCTAAATATTTTGTTTGGTATCATGTACTTGTATTGGAGGAATATATCATTTTGAGCTTCCAATTGTATTCAAAGATAGCGTAACTTAATGCTTTTTATCTAGAGGGGAATGCTGCCTTAAATCGCTGCTGTGAAAATACACCTTTCACCATGATGTTTCAAATTTTAACCTCGTATAAAGCCCTGCTTCATGCCCTCCAATTGCAGTTAATTTGTGGATTATACATTTCTCTGTCCATGGATTTTTGCGTAGCATATATTGTACAGACTCGAGGTAGCGGTGCCACAAGAAATGCAGCCAGCAATTCGTCCCCTACCTAGAGTACCCCACTGTGCATAGTTCAGTTCAGTCATTACAACCTAATTTCACACAAGAAGCAAGAATATAACGTTAATGACTTGAATGTGCTGCCAACTAGCTTAAAGTAGTTCAAACTCTATAACTGTTAAGTAGTTTCTGAATCTTGAGTATTACAGGGTAGAGGTATTGGAAGAACCATCATATGCGATGCTATCATGAGAGTATAAACCACGGATTTTGAAGCTAGAAAGAGCAAAATCAGCCGTTCGAGTAGTAAGAAAAATTGAAGATCAACTCGAGACCTACACACGAAGGTAAATTTCTTTGACATGCAAGATGTTATCATACTTTTTAGTCAGTCCAAAATTAGAAAAATAACAATGTTAAGCTAAGACTTTAGTTATAATTAAGCTGACACTGTTATTTCATGCATACGTAACATGCAATTGTCTCGAGAAACTAGCACAATGTACAGACTTATTGTGACAACAAATGAGTACGTGAAATAAAAAAATATTAGGCACAACTGAGGAGTTTACTGTTATTTAAATTAGTTTATGCTGGTAAAATGAGAAGATATGATAAACTAATATTAAATATACACTATTTTGGCTACAGTTAAATTCAGAAAAAATAATGTTTACACGATATTCAAATTTTGATTTTGCATGTACGTAGGTACAATGAATCAACTCTTAGTGTTCTACGGGCCGAATATAATACGTGACGGGCCCTACAGGCTTGACTTGTCCCAATGCGAGTACAAGGTTACACACGTAGATGGTTTGGAGGAGATTAGTTTATTGGACCTGAGAAGGTGCATACGCCGCGAGTTTGATCGGGACATAGCTCGCAACAAAATAATCATTGAAGCAGTCACATGTAGCAGCCGGGAGGACGGGTCATCAGTCCCCCTATGGCAGCTGCGCAAGGTGGTTGGCAACGCATCATGGGCTGGGTACATGCGGCTTGTGAGTACACCAGGGGCGTACATATATGGTCGACCCATGGTGTACGTACAGTTTGTTGAGAGCAGTCGCCTGTTGACTGGAGACGAAGGTTCCTCCGGAGCTGGTGAGTTACAGGTTGTTGCAACAGAAGGAGGTGTAGGGGCAGCGGATGCGGCGTTAGAGGTCAATCTGACACATCCTGAAGACCAATTCGTCAGTAATGAAGATGCCGGTCCCTTCTGGTCTGCTCGTGTCGACTGCTTTGAGCTGTTACCGAGCATGCCGAACGAGTTGGACTCTCCTGGAGACGGTAGCGACGAAGAGTCGGACGGTACCGACGAGGAGGGCGGTGATGCGGTACGACGTGGTCTACCTGCAGTAGCTGCTGGCAAAGAAATGAATGAACTGACGGTGCAGAGGCTTGTCATATCAGAAGATGTGAACTCACGGTGGGGTTTCGAAGAGAACACTCTGATGATAGGTCAGCACTTTCCAACCAAGCATGCTGCACATATGGCTATTACAAAGTATGCCACCTCCATACATCGTGAGTATCGGGTCAAAAGGTCGAATCCCACATGTTTGAAAGTTGTATGCACACGTCCAAACTGTCCTGGAAGGGTGCGTGCAAACCAAGCCAAGGGGATTTACAAGGATTTTGAGATAACTGTGTTGGTGCACCACACGTGCGAGCTATCCGAGCCGTTGACTACGCACCGCAATGTGAGTGCCGCATATGTGGCCGAAAAAGTGCACCACCTAGTATCCAAGGACATCTCCGTCGGGCCAAAGTCATTGATGTCCACCGTGGCTGACGAAGTTGGTTTTCCGGTCAGCTACGACATGGTCAGACGTGCGAAGCAGAAGGTGATAGAGAAGATGTTCGGGACTTATGAGGAGGGATATAATTTCGCCCCTAGAATGCTACATCAAATAGCGGAAGCTAATCCAGGCACTTACTTAAACAAGTATGAATGGCCACATCCCGATGGAGTACCTGGTCATTTCATACTTGACCGTATATTCTGGGCCTTCAGTCAAACTATTCAGGCATTCAGGTATTGCCGTCCGGTGCTTTCAATGGACGGTACATTTCTGACTGGGAAATACAAGGGGACACTACTTATAGCCGTGGTTGCTGATGCTAATGATCAAGTCCTTCCTGTTGCCTACGCAATAGTTGAGAGCGAGAACTCCGATAGCTGGCTGTGGTTCCTTATAAATGTGAAGATGGGTGCTGTAGGGGACAGGCCTAATGTGTGCCTTATTTCTGACCGTAATGCCGGGCTTCTAAATGCTATAAACACAATCAAGAATACTGCTGTTGCTGAGTACAGGTGGACTGATCTTGAGAGTAGGTGGTGCATGCGGCACCTGGCCGCTAATTTCTACGGAAGGTTTAGAAACAAAGATCTCATGAAGAACTTCAAGAAGCTGTGCATGCAGAATCAGTTACGGAAGTTCCAGCACATTTGGACAGCACTGGACGCTGCAACCAGCAGGTACAGCGGGGAGTCCCAGGAGGAAGGCCAGCAAGAAATGCAGCATCCCAGAAACAGGAGGGCGATGAGTTTGTCAGAGTGGGTAAGTAGACATGCTCCCGAGATTGAGAAATGGGCCCTGGTGCATGACACAGGTGGTCATAGATACGGTATAATGACAACCAACATGTCCGAAGCGTACAACGGTGTGCTTAAAGGTATGCGGTGCGTCCCAATTACTGCCATAATTGATGAATCATGGTCCCGGACTGTTGGGTACTTTCACAACAGATCAAAGGCTGCGAAGGAAAAATTAGACAAAGGTAACGAATGGTCCGAAGTCATGCAGAGATACATGGAAAAAAAATAAAGAAATCTCAGAGTCATGACGTTCGAGCTATTGATGGCTTGAGGAGGAAGTACGAGATTCGCCTACGGCGGAAGCATGTCAGTAGCCATGCACGAGGTGATAGGAAACATGAATGTAAACTTGATGCTGATATTTACTCGTGCACGTGCAACAAGCCCACGCTGCTACACTACCCTTGCTCCCATGTGTATGCGGCTTGTGCGGCAATCAAGCAGTCTTCTCAACAATACGTCTCAAGATACTTTGACATTCATCATCTGATGGGCACATGGGGCAGCGAGTTCTACTCGTATGGTCTTGATATAAGTTACAAGGATCTCTGGACCGACGCTGTTCAGTGGGTGCCTAATCCATCGTTGAGACAACACAAGAAGGGACGTCGACACACTACTCGGTTCAGGAATGATATGGACGATAGCCAAATTGGAGAACCACGCCGCTGCAGGATATGCAAGACAAGGGGTCATAGCAAGAAGAATTGCCCGAACAAGCCGAGCACGTCGACGAGGAACTAGAATTTAGTACCACTGTGTTAGCTGTAGTGCGTACTTGAAATTATGTGTAAAAAATCTGTATGGGTCACTTGCCACTATGCTGTATTTTCTTAGTATTGTACTCGAGTTTTCGAATATGTAATGTTGACCCTGATGTCATGTACTGTAAAGTTTTATATTTTGATATTTCATACTTCAATTAACTATGTGTTTCTATTGCTTTTCGCTTTGCAGGCGATGGCTGAAGTACCGGAACTGCTAGACCGGTATTACGACGATCACCACCGATGTCACTGTTGGCTGTCCAATGACATCGAGGTTCCACCAACGTTCACTCTTAGAGTACCCCGGACACAGTGGCCCTTGGACGAGCGCTTCGTTCCCAAGCTTGCCGAAAGTGGCCTCCTCCCCTTTGCTCGTTTGGTTTCAGCTTCGCACTCTTTCACTCTAGATGGTTCCCTGTTGACAGCCTTGGTCGATAGGTGGAGACCGGAGACGCACACTTTCCACTTTCGTTGGGGAGAGATGACGGTGACTCTTCAAGACGTTTCCATGATAACTGGTTTGCCCATCAGCGGAGAGGCGATTGTTCCACCTCCGAAGAGGCCTGACTGGATGCAGCACTTGGCTGCGAGATTTGGTGTGGAGATCCCGAGAACTGAAAGGGGAGCGGCTCAACGAGGTATCCCTTTGAGCTGGCTTAGGAGGTTTGACACATGCCCAATCGATGCAGACGATGAGGCTGTTATGACTCATCTGACTGCGTACTTGTTGTATCTCTTCGGGTGGTTCATGTTTCCGACCTCGCACGGAAACATAATCTTCCCCAGCTACATCCACCTCGCGGAGGCCGTGGCTGATTCTGTGCTTGGGGACGTTCCACAATACAGCTGGGGATCTGCAGTACTGTGTGCGACGTATAGGGGGTTGTGTGACGCTACGGCCCGTAAGAAGGGCAAGGAGCCGATTCTTAGTGTGTGTCATACTTTGCTGCAGCTATGGAGTTGGGAGCATTTTCCGGTCGGATGGCCCCGCATAATTGAGCCGGTCCACCCGTACCCACCTGGACAGACCGCCATAGATGGTCCAACCATGAGCACTAGGTGGACAGGTGCCACGTTAGCCTGGGCCCGGGACATGTCCGCACGGTGCTACCCGTTCTACCACCAAGAGTTTGAGATGTTGGATCAGCTGGGTGTCGTATGGTTCTCCTGGACAAATGAGCATGTCTTGAGTGTGGCACCTGCGGGGTTATCGATGCAGTGTTTTAGAGACATGCAGTACTGGATGACGACGTGCCACTTAGTATTCTCAAACATGGTGGAGCCGTACGCACCTCAACGTGTGATGAGACAGTTCCATCGCTTCCAGACGGTGCGACTAGCAGATGGCTGGACAGAAAAGTTCATGAGTACGCTCTAAAATTTGTAACCATTTGCACTTTGCATTACTATTGTTCTTATTACTAAATTTGACCGTACGGTTTTACAAAATGTAGGCAGGGGAAGAAAGGAAGAAATGAGCAAGACTGGAGAGGGACGCAAAGCACATGGAAAGAAATGTGGGATGGCATGGCTGCACAACAGATCGTTCATGAGGCGAGGTATTTATTTTAATCTATCCGTTCTGACATGACATGATGAATCGTTGTCCGTTACGTAACGACGTTACTTCCAGGCAGTACGACGAAGTCACCTACAACGAGTATCTACAATGGTACCTGCCTAGGACGCGGGCTAGACTAACCTGTGCTCCACCTGAGAGACCCACGAGCCTCACGCATGCTGAGCAACTACAATTGGGGATGGATCGGCATAGAGCTTCACGTCGTGACGAGATGGTAATAGTACCAATAGTTTTGCATTATTCGTTGAACTTATCGATCGCACGGTTTGAAACATTGTTTGGGAATGTAGTTCGATCGGGCTGCGCGGATCCATGATACTGCCGCGTCCGCCATCCGCTCAGGCCGTCCGCAGGATTGGTCGAGGGTACTACAGAAGTTCAAGGACATCTACGAAGATGCCAAAGGAATCATGAAAAACTTGAGTTGTGGTCGCACGGACGACGTATTACGCTCACATTCAAACTTGCCGGAGCAGAGGTCCGCACGACCCAGTGAGGCACAACCCAGTGAGGCACGACGTAGTGGGGCGCGGACTTCAGGAACCGTTTCAGGACGTCGGGAGGTAACGTATTTCAGTGCTTCAAGCCAAGCTGTTGAATATAGGGCGTGTACAATTTTTAGTTAACCATATTATTGTATTTTCATAGCATGATGCACGGGCAGACACGTCTGTACAAAGGATCTCTTCTAGGCGAGCTGGTCGAGGACATCAGGTGCGCATAATTGATAATTAGTCACACATACATAGTGCACAAATGTACACTCAGAGTGTAATTGGCATGGTGCTATTTGTAGTCCGACGTACGTGGGGACACATCACTCGTGCGGATGTCGTTAGGATCAAAGGCTGCTACAGGATATGAGGTGTGCTTTACTATTCGGAAGAACGCATTGCAATATTTAGAAAGTGCGCTTAGTCTTTTGCAATGGTCACTTTATTTATACAGTATGACTCGATTGAGGACGAAGGCCAGACCTCTCAGGGAGGAACATTTAGTGAGGTATGTCAAATTAAATTTATTGTTGTCAAAACAATAAACTTGATTCTTAATTGATATACCGTTTATTCTGGTCATTTTTCAGACATTCAACGATTCGCCTCCCCACGAAGAGACTTTTACTTACGAAAATCAGTTTATGCGACCTTCACTTCAGTACCAGTCTCTAGTTCGAGGAGGAGGTTCCGAGCCTGGTTCGTCCCACCAACAGGGTCATGAGTGGGTCGAAGATTTGTTTCGACATCCCCAGGAGATCGCTCATAGCCAAATTCCTAATCAGGACGATCAGCGAACTTATGAGACTCCCCAGTACAGTCTCCGAACAAACCCAAGACCGACCGAGCAATTCACTTTCCCCTCAGGTCACATGCTACCGAGGCATAAGAGGGGAAGAGGCCCGTGATCGCAACTGTTTTAGTTCCTTCAATAATTGTGCTATTGTACTTTGCCGTATGCAGTACTTCATTTTCTCACTTATTTCGCGTTATACATAGAAGCCTAGGTAGTCCACCAAACAATATAATACCCACAAGATGAAATTTTTAACCAAGTAAACCATCACAAGTAGCTAACCCACAAGATCGCTCGAATGGAACGGAATATAGAGCTGGACAGATCGAGAGGGAAATTAAGCAGTAAACATTGATCCAATAAGATGATATGGTCAACCCTAAACATGTGCCCAAATTGATGGGTTTGTTTTCTTTACTTAACCCAAAATGAAATCTTCAACCAAACAAGCAAAGAGAACGAGCTGATTCTTTCCAAAACAGCACAAACGCCGGTGACTCTGGCGTTTGGCTCAGTTAGCAAACGCCGGTGACTCTGGCGTTTGGGTCAGTTACCAAACGCCACGTTATTCGCCAGACCATAACCATATTTCCCAGTTGTTCTGTTTTTCCAAAACAGCGGGCGTTTGCCTCTCTAGGGTAAACGCCAGTGTCTCTGGCGTTTGGCTCGGACGTCAAACGCCATTGTCTTTGGCGTGTGGGTTCCCTAGCAGTCGCGGGCCCCGGGCGCGACCTGGGCTTGCTCGCGAGGCCCAGCCGCGACCGCGGGCCGAGGGCGCGACGCGCGCATGCTCGCGGGCCGGGCCGACGACGAGGGGGCTTCGCGGGTTTGGCGCGCGATTTTTCGGGCTCGCGGGTCGGGTGTGCGATTTTGACACGCGTCGGATGCGCGGCGCATCGCGGGGACAGATCTGCGGTTGCGCGCGGCGGGGGGCCAAACCTCCATTTGCAACTCGGAGGGGGGCTAAATTTGCTATTTTTCCTCAGATCTGCCGTGCCGGGCGTTTCCGAATTCCGATGCTACACCTTAGCTACGTATAGATGTCTGCCACGTCTTATTTTAGCTGAGACGGAGTGAGGATAGAGTGGTGATATGTATTTTTTTCGCAGAAAAAAATAAAGAAAAGAAGAGTGATGCTACGTTTAATACGAGACACGTGACCTTTACGCGAAATCAGGAGGAAACACATGGGTAGACATGCATTGAAGAGGTGTCCGTATCTTCCACTTGCAGAAATAAGAGTACTCTAAATGAAATGCTTGTGGAGCAACTTATGGCTAATGCCTTGGAGTTGCTGTATCTTGACTCATAAGTTATTTCAACGGTGATCTTGCATATAGTAACATGCCATTTTGTTTACTCGTGCGTCCAATCTGATCTAGTACTTGTCCCCACCTCATCAATTAATACATACCATGTTTAATTCTTGTAGCAAAAATCGGCGACCATTGTGACGTGCTGCAAATGAAATATATCTAACAGTGTCATCACTCCTCTCCTTGTCCTGATGAAACAATGTCATCACTCCTGTCCTGTTCCCGGGATAGCCCGTGGCCTCTGTCTTCCACAGGCGATGACGACATGATGGCATCCGAATTAAGTGCTAAAAAAACTGTGAAAATGACTCGTAAATTGATGATTACTAGCTAAATACCCGAGTGTTGTTACGGATAAATAAATAGATTACTAAGCATGTCAAATTATTGTTGTCGCGCTTCATGCCACGTCCTCAGCTTCGTCTCAGCTCTTGGTTGAGCTTCGGCTCAGGCAGAATGGGAGTTGTTTGCGGGGAGTAGCATCGTAGACAAATTTGAATTTTTAAATTTAGAGTCGATAGATGAGGATATATATTGAGGTTTCGACACGTGCATATAGATTTGCTAAAATTTCAAGATGGTCCCACATGTAAGGATGGGGAGGAGAAAATGTACGAACCGCTACCGTCGATTGACATCTTTATTATATAAAAAATATCAAAGAGAAGAAATAAAAATTCAAAGATAGAACCAAAGGCTAATTCAACTCAATTCCAACAGTCTTGAAAAAAGCATTCGTGATGGAATTCAATTTCGTAATATATGTTGGTTAATTACATGATGGTTGACAAACACAAGGTTCTTCTTCTTCAGGTAGATCCCAACGACCCTCTTAGCATTTAGTCTGATGTTGATGAACTCATCGAAGGTGATGATATGCGACATGCCTGTGAAAACAAAGAGAATTTACATAGGTAATGGTCTGATACGTCAACATTTTTACCTACTGTAAACATCAGGGCATGTAGAATTGTAGATTGATTAATTTGAGAGTAATTGATTCACCCAAAAATACAATTGGATTAGTGAAAAATGCACGTACCTTCATGGGATTTGTTACGGAATTCATATCTCTGCTTCGCCCTCAGCCTTTAGCTACGAGAAATCACAAAAACAATTAATATAAAAACATGTTCATTCGATCGTCACAGATCAATCGAAGATCAATAAAAATGTAGAGCCGAATGAGGCGAGGTTATATATATGGGACTCTCACCGATGAAGTGTCTGTTGGCGTTAGTCCACTGCACCTCGAGCGTACGGTGGCGAGCGGCGAATTCCTTATGGTCAGCGGCGTCGTGGTGTCATTGAGCATCATGTCGTGGAAGCAGATGACATGCCCATCCCTGGTTGCTGCGATAACCGACTTGATGAAATCAGCGCCATCGTCGATGGCATGCATGTACGTCGCTGCTATCTCCTCTGGGAGCTCGGCATTCGACCCGTGGTGCACGATGTTGAATGGCCATGATATCTGCAGCGCCCGCTTCTCCTTCGCCGCCCATGTAGCATCCGAGGAGGACCAGCAGCAGCGCCGCCGCGACGATGATCCCTACATGCATGTATGCATGCAAACACACCTACGTCGGATCAAACATATATACAAGAAGAAGAAGATTAATCATATTGGGATCACGAGATCAGGGACTCCCCTGTGCATGCACATACAAAGAGAGGAACTAATATGAGTTTTTGGGGAAGTTTGTTAGAGAGAGTTTTGAAAAGTTTGTTTGTTTGTTGACATAACAACAATGTAATCTTAGTTTTTGAAAAAGTTTGTTAGAGAAATTTTTGAGAAATTTGTTTTTTTGGTTAGTGCTGAGGGTGTGACACCATTATAGAGAGTGTGACAACATTGTCACCACCAACTGATATATTATATATAGTAAAGATAAAGATAAAGATAAAAATTTATCTATGGTAAAAAAGAAATTTTTGAGAAATTTGTTTTTTTTGTTAAAAATTTATCTATGGTAAAAGAGAAATTTTTGAGAAATTTGTTTTTTTGTTAGTGATGAGGGTGTGACACCTTTATAGAGAGTGTGACAACATTATCACCACTAACTGATATATTATATATAGTAAAGATAAAGATAAAGATAAATTTATCTATGGTAAATGAACATATCGCCTCTCTTTTGCTTTACTCCACTTAACGCAAAGATACTGCACACTAGCACAGTGATTTCGCTTGTTTTCTAGAAAGGACGCAAAATTTTCTGTTTTCTGCACGGGCAGTATCTGGACCCGCTTTACCGTCGTGGGAGACGAGGGGACAAACAGTCAGGCTAGACCCGGTGGTAACGAGCGCGCGACCATGCCAAGCAGCACCCGATCCAACAAAAGTTTGGCCTTTTTTTTACTCCCTTCGGCCATTGATCCGCTGTCCTTGCATGCCCTTTCCAGTTTTGGTGTCTCCTTTCTTTTTCAGTCCTTTCCATCTTTCCCTGCTGCTTTTCGTAATTGCCTGAAAAAAAAAGCAGAGTTTTGGGGAGAAAAATCATGTAAAGTGATCCATGGTGGCTAATTCAGTTGGTGTGAGATAAGGAATTGTGTGCTTCAGATACTTCATTCCACGACTTTCAAGTTGTATAAATTCTACATAAGAGGTTCCTCCTATCCTCCAACAAAATCCTATCCTCCCGACATAAGAGATTCTAGGTGCTTACTGCTTAGCACCGGCCGCGTGCCAATTGCTAACCTCGAATGTTCCTATTCACGCCAAAGTTATCTGTTTTGTTTCTTCTAACACATATAAATGTGAAACTGAAAATTTAAAGGATTTGTCGTCATTTATTTCGTAACTTTCATGCTAATTTGGTGCCAGAATCAAAATTTGATTGAATGAATGCACCACAATAGATGATTGCATGGTATCTCTTGTCCTACGTCTACGTACAAGATGTCATTGTCGGATGGTAAATCGTAAAAGGTCACTATTATTTTAAGCTCATAAACCATGCAGGCAAATCGTGAGTATTTGGTCTTGAACAAGATGCAGCAACAGGTCGATGAATTCTGGAATTTTGGTACAAAAGTTAGTAGTCTTATGCGCTGTAAAGTTTAAGTTAGGATGATGACATACCATGTGGTACCCCATCACGTAACAGAAAAAGAATTCAGTATTCTACAAGAAAACGTCACACCAGATTTTGGACACCAGCAAACCACCGCGCGCTGTTCTAATCAAATTTTACAACAAACCCCTCCTTCAAAAATCCCCGAAACGAACCCAGCAGAAATCTAACCGCGACAGTTAAAAAAGCGTACGACGTCGTCGCGTTCCCTCCCCCTTCCTCCTCCCCTTCTTGCTTTTTACCCCACCTCACCTCATCATCTCCTCCTCTCCCATCTCGTCGCCTCGCTCGCCAAAACCCATCGTGTCACCACCACCGCGGGGCCCGATCCGACCCGGCCGCGGCTCCGCCGAAGCGGCCACCTCCCCGTTCCCTGGCTGTGCTGTCGTCGTAGACTCGTCGCTGGCGGCGGCGAGTTGGATGTGCTGTGGATCGGGCGTGAAGACGTCGTTGCGTTGAGAGCGGTGTTCGCGGCAGAGGGGAGACGTGATGACGGTGGTGGAGGCGGAGACGGCCGTGGGATCGGGGATCTGGTCGCGGCGGCGGGACGAGATCACGTTCGATCGCCTCCAGAAGGTACCGTCGCGTGGGTGCTGCTTTTGGCATTAGGCTTGGTTTGATTTGATTTGATTGGTGAGAATTGGGGGTGGGCCGTGGTGGTGTTCCCGCGGATCGGTGGCGGAGCTGGTTGCCTGCGTCTGCCTCGGATTGGCTTGGTTTCGGCGTGTGATTCGTGTAACAGCTACCTGGAGGTGGCGTCGGGAAAGGCAAGGTGTTTGGTTGATCTGGAAAAAATTTCTTCCCTAAGTTTGGCTGCTTGAGGATTCATTTTCGCTGTGAATTATGGTGGTTGGATTCAATCGGATTACTCTCGGCCCCCCCTGATGAGCATATATACACTAATATTGACTTCGTGAGCAGTTCGATTGCATTGACTTTGATTTGATATTGGTGATGCATTGCTCGTAGAGATTGTAACCTTTAGAGTTGCACGTTTGTTTGGTATGTTAACCGGGGAAAACAGAACTGGGGTTATCGATACTTTTCTATATGAATTTGGTATGGCTTGAATTGGAGTGGCCAGTGAGGGAATTTGTTTGCAACGGCTTGAGGCACTTCATTTGAGACGCAATGAGAAATTTAGGACTGGTTTCAAACCTGTCATGATTCGAGTGGCCTGTAAAGCGTTGCTCTGTGGATAATTCTGATATGTCAAAATGCTGGTTCGAGTTAGGAAAACAAAATTCTGTGAGAACAATTTATAAGGCAAACTATTGCCTCAAATGAGTTGCGTATGCAGGAGAAATATATGATTCTGAAGCTTTCATCAAGTTGTGATGAGTCTCAGTTCATATCAACTAAGATTTATTGAACTCTACAATCTTAAGTCTTCATGATTTGCATCTTTGCACTTACCTTCCATTGTAGCAGGCTGATAAGCTAGCATAGCTGCAAGTAGAATTTAGATTGGAGCAAAATTGGTGATGCAACTAGAATAAATTAGTTTGCTTTGTTTTCTCGCCCCATTCTTGCAAAGTGATATGCCATGTCATTTATTATTCTGAGTTTGTGCTATGTTGTTTACAATGACCTTGAATTTTCTCTTACAAATCTCCTGAGGCGCCTCGAATTTGCTGCACCATCAGCTTGGTTTGAGGCTGTAAATGTGACGTTGCAGTACTCTTGAATTAAATTATGACTGATTGCTATTCCGTAACTAAAGATTGTTGAGCTGTTTCTTTCTGTCATTGAATACATCCTATTTGATATTATTCTCCTCACTTTATAAGAACTACTTTCCTATGTACTGGAAATAAAACCAGAATGTTTGTTCAAGTGGTATCGTATTTTTATCTTGAAAACTGAAGTTGTGGAGGTTTCATGATAACTGGGAACTGATAGTTTTATGGCTGTGCATTGAACTTGTTTCAGTTCTGGAATGACTTATCTCCTCAAGCACGACAGGAGCTCCTCAAATTGGACAAGCAAACCCTCATTGAACAAGCACGGAAGAGTTTCTACTGTTCAAGGTGCAATGGGTTGCTTCTGGAAAATTTCAAGTCACTGCAGCAAGAAGTTTCAGATATTGATTGTCTGAGCGCAACTGGTGAATCAAGGATTAGGCAAGGGGAACAAGAAGAGTCTCAGGATCCATCGGTTCATCCTTGGGGAGGCCTTGCAATAACAAAGTATGGCATCCTTACGCTTATTGACTGCTTTATAAAAGCAAAGTCGCTACGGGTGCTCCAGAATGTAAGTGTAAACAACTATGCAATAACTTGTGGTTCATATTTTCTGTTTGTTCTCTGTATCGGTGACTATGATTAATAACCAATTTGCTATATTTGTATATTGATCATTTGATCCTTTATTTGTCTGAAGTAATCTCCAAATCATGCCTGTGTCTCACTCAAGAGTTTCTTTGATGTTTGATCGTCCTATTAGCTTAGTGCATTCGCCATTTGTTTAATCAGGTATTTGACAACGCACGAGCGAGAGAAAGGGAACGAGAAATGCTTTATCCTGATGCATGTGGTGGGGGTGGCAGGGGATGGATTAGCCAAGGGATGGCTAGTTATAGCAGGGCGTATGGAACTAGAGAAACATGTGCTCTGCACACTGCCCACCTTTCATGTAATACGCTGGTGAATTTCTGGTCAGCACTATGTGAAGAAACTAGATCTTCTCTTCTGCGGATGAAGGAGGAGGATTTCATTGAAAGACTTATGTACAGGTGAGCATAATGGATGTGCTGTCTGTTTCATGCAAATTTAAGCTAGTGGCATAAAACAGTACTGATTGAACTAGGCATTCAGCTTATTAACACAAATAACCAAATTGAACTGACGAGTTCATAACAAGCTGAATGCTTAATTTTGCTTATATCCACCAAATGGAAGATGGCCTTAAAAAGGAACTTAGCAAGTGCTTGTAAGGTTTTTCGAGTTGCACTGGAGATTGATGGGAAATTGGAATGTGGATGTTCAGAGAATTGCTACTAAACTATGAAGAATATATTTTTGTTCTTTTATTCAATGTAAGTATATGGTAAGAACCTGATGAATTTTACAATTTACTTATCGGTTCTATTTAGTCCTGCTGGGTGTTGGGAGTAACTTTTTCATACAATGCTGCCATTTGTTGGTATGCTCTGGCAGCCACCAATAGAAAGTTATTAACAGTTCGGAAGAATTTGCTAAACAGGTTTGACAGCAAGAGATTTGCCGAGATTGCCGAAGGAATGTCATCCGTGAATTCAAGGAACTGAAGGAACTGAAACGCATGCGAAAGGAAACTCACTGCACCAGTTGGTTCTGTGTTGCAGATACTGCTTTTCAATGCGAGGTCAGCATGTCTCCTCATAATCCATTTCGACAACAAGATCTCCATTTAATTGTTTTGCACATGGTTTATAATTCCTATGAAGTTACATCTGGCTTCTCTGAAATGCAGGTGTTTGAGGATGCTGTCATAGCTGATTGGCACCAATCTTTATCAGAGACAGATGGATCTTATCATCACTTTGAATGGGCTATTGGGACAGATGAAGGACAATCCGATGTTTTTGGCTTTGAAGATGTCGGAATGAAGACCCAAGTCCACAGAAATGGGATTAATCTTGATCAGTTTGAAGATTATTTCATAACTCTGAGAGCTTGGAGGTTCGATGGCCGCTATACGGAGTTGTGTGTAAAAGCGCATGCATTGAAGGGTCAATCTTGTGTCCACCACAGGCTGGTGGTGGGGGATGGCTTTGTGACGATTACAAAGGGTGAAAGTATCAGAAGTTTATTTGAGCATGCTGAAGAGGCTGAGGAAGAGGATGTACGTGACATATCACTTATGGTGGCTTACATCTTTAACTAAGATAGGCTTAATTGGGTTATTATTCTGACTGATGGAAACATGACCAGGAAGATGATGCCATGGACAGGGATGGAAATGATCTTGACGGTGATGATTCTCATCCACAGAAGCATGCCAAGAGCCCTGAACTGGCAAGAGAATTTCTGTTGGATGCTGCTGCGGTGATATTCAAAGAACAGGTATTATTGTCAAAATAGTCACAAGATTTATTGGAAGCACTCGCTATAATGACTCTGACTGTACGAAAGAAAGAAATAAACTTATTTTACAATTCTGGATAGCAACTACCAAATTAAGGTATCTTAGCTGTATATTCCAGCTTACATGGTCGAGTTCAATAAGATATATCAATATATTATCCTTTGGTTGTGACTGTACAAGGAAAGTATAGCAACACATCGGTTTTTACAATTCCTATCTGAAGACTTCCAGTGGCATATGTCAACTGATTTCTCTACCTCAGTAAATAAGAATTTTGTTGTTTTTCTGTTGACTAGCATATTCTTTCTGGAGTATTACTTTACCTAAGGTTCATCAATATACTTTTTGAGGGTGATCGAAACCTTGGATTGTTTTTTTCTGTTCTTCATCCTACAATAGGATTGATTAGGTTGATATATTTTCTGGATTGATTAGGTTGATATACTTTCTAATTACCGTGTTACTAGTATATAGCTTGTGTACACACTCATTTTTCAAGCAATACTATTAGTGGTTACTGACGCTCATTTTTCAAGCAATACTATTTATTAGTGGTTACTGTAGTCACCAGCAACTATTCAGGATTTAGGTTTCATTCAGAAATTTAGACACCCATACTCCAAGCATTAATTATATACTAAATATGAATTTCTTGCAGGTGGAGAAGGCCTTCAGAGAAGGCGCAGCCCAGCAAAATGCACAAAGTGTTTTTGTGTCTCTTGCACTAAAACTTTTGGAAGAGCGAGTTCATGTAGCATGCAAAGAAATTATTACGTTGGAAAAACAGGTAGTTATTATTCTTGCAAATAAAATTGAGGAAAGGTTAGCTCATTTTTATTTGTGAACGTCAATTTTGTGGACTCTTCTTGCAGAACAAGCTTCTTGAGGAAGAGGAGAAAGAAAAGCGTGAAGAACAAGAGCGCAGGATGAGGAGGAGAACAAAAGAGAGAGAAAAGAAGCACAGGAGAAAGGAGAGGCTGAAAGAAAAGGAAAGGGATAAGGGGAAGAAGCTAGTTGAATTCAAATCATCAGACAATATTTCATCTTCAACTCTCAGCAACTCCTCAACATGTACTAATTATGACGGAAATACTTTTGGCTCAAGAGATTCAGCTACTGAAGAGGAAGACAATGCCACAGTTGTGGATCTGTGCCGCCCTGACACCTGTATTGGTCAATCTTCATGCAGACAAATTAATGGACAAAACAATGTGGAATGCTGTGTGGCAAAATTTCCTCCAATAAATAGCTGTGAACCATCCACATCTGAGCAGTCAAAATCATCAAGACGAAATCTGAGATTGAGAAAGGATGTTCCTCAAGATCAGTCCTCCTGTTTGTATGATGATGGCCGAGAAGAATCTGGAAGTGTTGACAATTTGCAGCGGCAATCAAGGGAAAGGATGAGAAATGGTGCTAGAAGTTGTAACTCAGCTTTTAGTACAAATTACAGAACAAGAGATAGGCACGACTATAATTCCTGCAGCTGTGACCATCAGGAAGGTTATAGAACAGAGGACAACTGTTTTTCACCAACAGCTAGATCAGGTAGGGAGATGAAGATGGCAAGAAAAACAGGAGTTGATACGCCTATAGTACACCGCCGGTGCTATCCCTTGGAGAGCTTTATAGCGTCAAAAGGAAGCCGTGTTAGTAGTACACAAGAAAGAAATGCAACTCCAAAGCAAGTATGGGAGCGAATGGATACCCGAAAGAAGACTTGCTTAGACGACACAAATAATATGTCAGGATCAGTTGACAATGTTGATTCACCCAAATCAGTGGAGTGTGATATCAGTGGATGTCAAAAGCTTGGTACAGGATGTGAACCACTGGATCAGGCTTCTGAAAGGTTCAGGGATGTTTATAAATCAGAAACAGATCAGTCATTTGAACACAATGGAAAAAATCAATCTGATTGTGATGGAACTCTTATGATGAATAAGCAAAACTGTTACTCGACAAATAATGAAGGTTCTAGGCATGATGAAGAGCTGATGACGAACTCTGCCAGTTCTGATGGCTCATCTTCATGTATGAGCGAGGCAGATAGAGAAAGCAGTACAAGCAGTATGACCTCTTTGAGCGCTCAAAATCCAGAATCATTGTCATCTGACTCAGAGGAATCTTCTGAGATAGTCAACAGCATTACAGAAGCTCCATCAACAAGAACTGCTTCACGTTCCTTACTTGAGACATGTGCAGGAAATGGTTTCAGAGCATACCACCCAAAAGTCACATGCCCGCCTCACAACGACAGATTTGGATTCAATGTATCCCCCTTCCAGGATCAGCTATTGCATCACCATAATATGCATGTATCTTCATATTCGCCAGTCACAATGGGGCCCACCAGCCACTCTTGTGCTGCTCCAACAAATGGATATTTCCAGTATGCTCAGCCTCCCAATTTCTTTTCTGGTTCACTCGCATTCCGAGTACCTGGGAACCAATCTGCTGATTTCCGAGTGCAGTACAACACTGCACATCCTTACCCAGCTCCTGCTTTTAGTTGTATTCATCCAGAGCCAATTCACAAGACTTCGGCAAGCTTCAGAGTCGTACGTCCGTGGCCGCCTTACCGACATGGAACAGGGCAGATTAGCGGTCGTGACTTGAATCCAGACAGGCATCCTTCCAAGTCGAGGCCGATGGGCCCGAAGGATGCTCCAGAAGATGATAACAAATCGCAGGACGGAAGTGCGTCCTTCTCGTTGTTCCAATTCAACCTGCCAATAGCTCCGCCCGCCCCACCATCCTCCAAAGATGGTAAGAGCAGAGAATTAGCGGCAGGAAAGACATTTGCTCCATTTCAAGCTCAGCCATGCTCTAGAGAGCAGACAGATGTGAAGGAGTATAATCTGTTCTCCACTGGAAATGACTATTTTCGTTTATCTAGATAAAAGCAACACATGCAGGAGACTTGCTCTCCCCATTGCTGCTGCTTACTGTTGGCGCTATACATAGTGAGTGATTGTATTCTCCAAACGAAATAAAAGATGTTTGAGTGTTTTTCCTGCATGATTATCTGCCTTATCTCTTTACTTTGTTTATTTTATTGTTATCCTCTTCATGTGTATGAAAAGCTAGTGTATGATGTAGCCTTTGATTTATAAGTATGAGGTAAATATGCTATTCTTTTTCTTTCATAGTTTACTTCTAACATTACATGATATGCTGACGCTGATATGTGAAACGAGTGAATATTCAGAGCTCTTGTCATCCGTTTTTCTTGTTTGTTCCGCTGTTTAATCATCATTCCGGATGGAACTGCCATACTTGGCCGCGAACTATCCTAGTCCTGGAACAAGCGGCGTCTTGCGGGTCACCGAAGAAAAAGGAGGCATAGCGTGTTAGATTTTCTGTGTGGCTGTGCAGGTGCAGTCAGGTCTTTAGTATCTGTATCTCATTTGCTCTCTAGCACGGAACCTGAATGTCGACCGCTCACAACGTGCCAATCTACACTATCAACTATCAACTGACTCAACAAGGATCATCTTGCAGAAGCATTATGCCGGTGCTGTGATGATGATGAAATTGATGAACTGACGCAAACTAAACTGATGTTGATCACAGAACTTGAATTGACCCAAACCCAAAATAAAATAACGTGGTACGGAAAATGTTTCACCGATGCTTTACGAGTTGAAATGCACGTTGTTCTCCGCTCGCGCTGGGCAGACACCAGGCAGCACCGCAGCAGGCCGCTGGACGGGCCGAGGCCCTGAGCCCCTGACATACGTTTCGTGGACTCTGCACCGTTGTAACTCGGCTCTCCCATCCATAGTTCCACACGCGTGCCTCGCCTTGGCGTGCTCCCGGTCACCAGGCCGCTCCTGCGAACCGCGGCCCTGCCATGCCGCTCAGCACACCGCCGTCACGCCTAGCGCACGCGCGCTCTATGACTACACTAGCACAAACTTGTCCACGTGCACGAGGCGAGGTACACCGCTGTGAACAATTTTGGTTTTACCCGACAGAACAATCGAAGATAAGCAGATACATGAGTTGGGTCGTCATGTAAACCATGAATGATGGACATCAGTAATACAAGCCTCTACGCTATACATGGTTGCTGTCCCTGTGCATTGCAGGCCCTTTGCTCATACGTGGAGTAGGTAATAGCACAAGTGCACGACACAGGAACTAGAGTGGTCTTGTTGCATTACCTCCCAAATCAGCCTCTTGCACAGCATGATAAAATCGAACACCAGGGATCTTCTCGCCACAGGCTAGAAGAAGCAAAGGTAAAGGCAAGACAACTAACTTTGCAGCCATCAAACATAACGACGATTAACTTGAGACCAATTCCTTGCATACCTACAGAAGAGGAGCTGATAAAGCCGTCCACTTCAACTTGATTCTTGCCGGCAAGGATAATACAAGCCTATATAATTTGTTCTACAAAAAGTTTCATCCTTGGAACTGCAAAACAGCAAGATACAATGTTGGCTCATCCACGAACTCCGCTATTTCATACTTGCTCCCAGCCACAGCCTTCTCCAGAGAAGACCTGCTAGGCAAATCGGAGGATACAACTTCTGAATGCTCTCTACGGTGTTGCTCCAAGCTCTGCCTCCCTTGATCCAAGAAGATGACAACTCTTGCACCTAGGTAAAACGAAAAGCAATGACTCAAATTCTAAAACTGAGCTCAAAAATGGAGTTTTTGCATAACAGAAATAATCACATGGTAAAACCTCAACATTTCAGAACTAAGGAGTAGTTTGGTTCGTGAACTCAAAAACCTGCAGTACCCTGACAAATGCCTGAAATTTGTCTGAACTAGAGGTGTGGCAAGATTCACGAGTGTTGATAGCCTTGATGTTGTCTTATTTGAATAATAAGCAATGCTTTTGGACAAGGCTTACTAACCTATATGCCTCGTGCGAGGCTGAGTCATTAGAGGTGAGATGAGGCAAATTTATATGAGACATCTCAAGGACACCTAAATTCTAATTGAACTAACACGCTAAGTAGCCTGGTTGAATTCTCAGATGCAAAAGAAAATACGAACACGATAACATGTAGATACCACAAATCACCTGAAGAAAACTCTAAGTTGTGCTTGTTTCTGACAAGAACTATAAGTTGCCTTTGCAGCACAAGATTATGCAAATGGGAGTAGGTAATGAATTTAGCTAATGAGGACCATGAATCTCTGAAGTGGAATAAACCCCATTGATCAACCACCTATAAATCTACTACTAGGCTTCAAAACTAGCCTAATGACTCGAAGAAACTGACGAGAACCAAAACATACTACCCTTTGGAAAAGTAACCAGAACATACTTGCTTGGATCTGAATTACACCTTAAGAGTCAATATGCGTCCCTATATGTATGTTCCATGAATTGCTCCAAAATTGTTCCGAGCAAACTAAATCTACAGAAACATTAACCATCCAAATTGTTTGTACACAATGTAGGATACTGTATCGACACTTTACATAAACAAGTTTATCCATGTGGTTCAAGTATATGGCAAGGCAACAGGATATTGGACAGCATTGATCTAACAGGCCAATCTGATCATTCAAAACCCACCAATGTGCCATCAAATAATGCGCATCCCAACATCTTAAGCATCACGGACCACCTCAAAAGCAGCATCGATCAGTGAACACATCAGTATGGTGCCAGAAGCATCCATCTAGATGTAAGTGAGGGAAGGAAATACATTGTCTAAACCTTGCCCTTCTAATTAGTAAATGTCAATGATCACCTCAGACTGAGGAACAACACAGAGAAACAGAGATAAGGTTGCATTTCAAGAGGCCTCACCTTTGGAGCACCTCTTGGCCAGCGACTTGAGCAGTGCCGCAGCCGAGACCCCCATCCCTGGGAAGTAGCACACGAACACCGCGTCGAACGCGTCGAACCTCTCCGGGACGGCCTCCACCACGCCGCCTCCCCTGCCCGCTCCCCCTCCCTCCAGATGGAAGCACCTCACCTGGTCGTTCTCCTCCTTGATCCCGGCCAGCACGTACAGCGACTCGTGCGCCGCGACGAGGAGCTCGCAGGGGGACTCCGAGAGGAGGGCGCCAACGAAGGACGCCGTGGGCGTCACGGCCAGCACCCGCGACGCCGGCGAAAGCGCCCCCGCGGCGAGCGCGCGGGGGAGGTGGGAGCACGCGGCGTTCAGGAAGGACCAGTCCTTCTCTACGATGTCGTCTATGGCGATGCCGTCGGGGACGGCGGCGAGGGGGCCGGCGCAGGAGAGCGCAGGCGCGAGGCGAAGGCGTAGGGGTTTAAGAGATTTGGGGTGGAGGGGACGTCGAGGCTGGAAATGGGGATGGGGAGTCGGGCGGAATAGAGGAGAGAATGCGAGGGAGAGGGAGGTGGAGGTGGCGGCCATGGCGGGTGGATGGCGGTGGGGACCGGAGGATGGAGGTTGGAAGGGCCAGACTTTGGTGCCTGCGGCAGCGTTGTAGACGAGGGCGTCGATTAGGCAGAGGGTAGGGAACACGGTATCAAGTCGCCGCCCTGGTCCAGGCGGCCCCGGCTCACGTAGCTGCCATGAAATGTGAAGTTGCCACTAGCCTGGGTGGCATTGGGGCCTCGGGGGCCTGAACACGGCCCGATGGCATGGCTGCACGCTTGCTTCTTCTCTGTGCGCGCATCTGCACCGGCTCGCGCGACTCCGTGAATTGGAAAGAGTAAAATACGCTTCATCTATCCTCCTTACTCACTTTGATCACTGTATTTAGAAAAATATAAATTACGATCATAAATTGCTAAACAGGTCCAATTCGATCACTAACTCACTTCCTCTACACATTTGCAATCGTATTCGTATCTGATCAACGTACAAATAGATTTATGCTTTTTACTGTTTTTCCATATCCTGTAATTTCTTAGGATCATTGTATTTCAGGGGACCGACTTCCGTGATTTGAAGGGTGTCCAGGTTGGGCTAAATAATACTGCGGAGTGGGTTTTCATGAGCTATAATGTCTATGTTTCTCCATGTGTTAACCATCCTTTTTTCTCTGGTAGGTGCCTAAGTATGCCATGACCTTCATCAATGGGAAATCACCGAAGCATACTGATATCCTTTTGTATTATTTGTAGAACTTCATTAATAATCCTTGTTATGATGCTTTGCAGACCGTTTGGATGCTTATGGTGGATGAAATTGTTCCAACTGTTGTCACCAGAGCTGAGCCTCACACCCAGGTACATCTCTTAACAAACTGCTAGTGTTTATATGATTTTATAACTGGTTGATTGCTTTTATCATGATTGAGCGTGGATGGACTTTTGCATCCCACCCAGGACCGAGTTCTGACCATCCTGGAGAGTGCAAGGCTACAAGGCTTCCCAGGCTATTATAGGCTGTTTGGACCTATAAAGCAGAAGCTGATCTAGCATGATATCAGCTGTATTAGATTAAAGGAACCATAACCGTTTGGTCTACAAAAACACAATATCTCTGAACTTATGGAGCATCTTTTTTTCTATGAAGCTGCTTTGATTATGTTATGTTTGTTTTATGTAGATATATCCAGGTTGGCAATGCAGTTGCTCTTCCGATCGCTCGAGCTTTGGGATATTCCCTCGGACAGGCCTACCGTGGTGAATTTGATGGAGACCAGCTCCTATTCAAACTGCTTGATAGTGTTATTCGTATAGATCAAGCAACAGATACAAGGTCGTCTGTAGGTATTCTTGGAGGGGAAGTAGTAGAGTCAGAATAACTGTTTTATCGATATGTCAATTTGGGTCATATGCTTGCGTGAGGAGCCGTCATCTTTCTCTCCAAACATTGGTCAACATTGTAACTTCACTAAGATGCCTCCCCCCACCCGGCGTTGCATACCTGTCTATTTCCTTCAAATTTAGATACTAAGAGGCAATGGCTGTGCCTAACTTATTCTGATTAAGCCCCAACAATGTGTTATGTTTATGATGCACTGCTACTAGATCCCTTTTCGGCAGGAGGGAACTTTTGTGCTATGTAAACTTAAGTGCAAAGATGTTTTTCCTCTTCTGTCGATGTATGGTATACGGGGGGTACTCGTACAACATGTATTTGTATGGTAGCGGAGCAGAGACTCAGGTCATCTTGGTACTTCGACAACGATATACCCAGATTCAGGCCCCCCGAGTTGGGTAATAGCCATACGTCCTGTTTTGATTGGATTGATCTGCGATATCGAATAGATGATTACAATGGGGACTCGGTGAGTTGGGGACTCGTCGAGATCGGCTTACAGTGGGAACTCGACAAGTAAGGAACCCGGCGAGATCGGTTTCGAGGCTAAAGGCTCTCAAAAACGGCTAGTCGACTAGGGCTATGGGATCAAGCGTAGCTTCTGGCTCTCCCCTCCTGGAGGGGTCTTGTGCTCCTTATATAGGAGGAATAAAGCGGCAGCCTCGTCTTGAGTTCTCGTAGTATACGAGTTGGACTCCTCTCCGAGGGTATGTTGAGAGTTGCTCGACTTGGGCACGAATACATAGTAGTAGTATTACCCATCATCAAGCCCTCCATCATTATGCATGATGAAGCCGAGATTTGGACAAAGAAAACCCAAGCTGAGGTGATGCTCCCTTGCTGTGGAACTTGGTGGGCTTAGCCCATTATTGCAGTCTGAACCCGTCCGGCGGAATTCACGGATGGTGATGTCATGATCCCACTTTGTCGCATGGTGAGCCTGTTCGTGCACCAGAAGCGGAGGACATGCGGATCAACGACTGGCGCGAGTCGGTGGAGAGGTTCATCGGTGAAGCCGGGTTTGAGGCGGTGGGGGACACGCCCGCTGCTGCTAAAGATAGCGAGGGTGATTATATCTCCGGGGGCAGTGATACTGCCGGGAAGGAGGACTAGACCCGCCTCCCTTTGTTTGTGTGTCCTCGTTTATGTGCTGTAAAGAACTTTTAACTTATGCAATCTGGATCTTGTTGCGTTTTGTCGTCTTATGGTTGATGCGAAAAACTCCTTTATTCTGCTGTGTAGTTGTATTGCCTTAGGGTTGCGTGATGTACTATGTATATGACTCCGAGCTCCCGACTGTTTGTGCAAGTTGGTGAGAACTCGGATGAACAGGCTGAAAAAACTTTGCTGTAGTAGCCCTCGACTGTTTGTGCAAGTTAGCAGGAACTCGGATGAACAGTCAGAAAAAACTTCACTGTAATAGCCCTCGACTGTTTGTGCGAGTTAGCAGGAACTCGGATGAACAGTCAGAAAAAACTTCGCTGTGGTAGCTCTCGACTGTTTGTGCGAGTTAGCAGGAACTCGAATGAACAGTCTGAAAAAACTTTGCTGTGGTAGCCCTCGACTGTTTGTGCGAGTTAGCAGGAACTCGGATGAACAGTCTGAAAAAATTTCGATGTAGTAACTTCATGGCGTGAGCAGGTTTGTACTCTAACCTCGGGGTAGGTTGCCGTAGTCGGGGAGGCGAAACGAATTGAGGAACTCGTGGCGTGCCTGGCCCCGCGCAGATGCAAGGTAGTTGTTCGCCGTTTGCATATGTGAAGAGGCGACCCGAGTTAAGAAACGTCGGTTATTCGCCAAACTTCGTATAGATGCAAGGCGCTGATGCCACCGTATCCGGGGCGGGGGGTTGAGTTGTGGAACTCGTGCTTCCCCTAGCCCCCGGACGAATGCTGGGCGTGATGCCTGTGTGCCGGTGTCGAGGGAACAACATAGAGTTGAGGAACCCGTGGGGAATCTGACCCCTGGACGTCGTGGCGAGGCCTATGGACAGCTGACCAGACCCGGGGCGGCGAAACGGGGCACGAACCAGTGTACGTGCCAGCCCCCCGAGTGCATACGAGGCGGTTATGCCTATGATGCACTGCTACTAGATCCCTTTTCGGTAGGAGGGAACTTTTGTGCTATGTAAACTTAAGTGCAAAGATGTTTTTCCTCTTCGACATGTGCTATTCTCAAACATTTGTACCTCTATGACATACAGTATCTGCCATCTCAGCAGTGATGCTTGGAACATTAGTGGTCTACCGATTTCAATGCTAATCATTATGCGGGGTTGAGTATTATCTTTAATGACAGCCCATCAGTTGCATCATCAAAGTCAGTTCAGTTCCAAAGCTCAGAATTCAGATCAACTATTGTCAAGAATTCTCTATTACTGATTATGTTGAAAAGAAATCAAACTACTAGGTGCAGAAAAGTTTGCATGGTAAACATTCAAAAGGCTCCAAAAACTACGAGGAGTAATGCTGTTAGACAGCTTAGCTCCAATGGCTTTCAACCTCCCAATTAGCACTGACACTAAAAATGGAAAATATAAAAAGAGCAATGGCGAGTATCCAGGAAATGTGGTGCGGTGGAGGTTGGACAATGTGACGAAACCTACGCCCTGAAGCCTACTTCCGTTTCCCCGTCTCTCGGTTTCTGTTTCAACCCCTTCTCTTCTTTTGCGAAAGAACAGGGGGGAAAGGAAGGTACGTCATGGATGCCAATTTCTTCATGTTTCAACATCTTTGGTTGGTTTGGTCCTTTGTATTTTCATATTCGCTTCGAATTTTGACGAGACAAAGCCCACTTTATCTTCCTACTATATTTGTTGTTCCTTACGAAATCTGGTTTAGCATTTGTTTATGAGAGGCGAGTTTTAGCTTCATGAAGCCATGGCTCTACCCTCTAGCATCATTGGATGTAGATTGCTTCATATAGGGATGTGTGCTAATTTATCTTTTTTAATTGTATAATTAGGTGTCTAGTATTGTTTTACCTAGATTCTCGTATCTATGTATAAGATAATTTGTCCATTAGCTAGATATACTCTCTTCCAATAAATTTTTAGTGCGTACAATGTCATGATTAATATCCTCCCTCTCTGTCATCAAGGTTCAAATCTCAACGAAGCATACAATGGTGATGAGGGTTGGAGCTATGGCTCCATAGAGCTGACAAATATTTCTTTTTGTTTATGGCTTCTTTCATTCGCAAGATTCACAAAATACAGAAATAGAAAAAACATATGAATTGGATATCATGACATGTATCCTATAGAAATTGAAAACACATAAATAAGTACTGAAATTGTTTGGTTGCATCGTATGAAAAACATATAAATTTTCTTTAGGGGTTTAGTGCATGCCATAGTTTCGCAGAAACAAAGGAAACTTTCTAAAATGGTGGACTCAATAGAAAATTTTCTTTAGAATTGCAGCAAAATAGTCCATAAGAAAATTTTATATATTTTCAATCCTACAAATCAAATAAGCAATGTAGATTTTTTAGAAAAAATAGAATCTTCTAAAATACCTATGAAACTCCTTTGAACTAAAGAGACCTTACTATTGTTCTTGGATTGGTCATTCTTAAATATGTGGTAAAATAGTGCTAGATAGAGGAACAACTTTTGCTCGCTGCCCAACCGAAGCCCGAAATTAATTAAGCCAATGCATGACCAAATCATCACATCACATTTTACAAATGCAAAAGAAATCTCTAACTTGACTCTCCATGGTTGCACATCACAATCTTTTTTCTCCCCAACATTGTTCCAGGGGTTCATCACGGCGACGGCGACGAGGAGCGTCATTCCAATCTAGAGGGTGGAGTCATCTTCACCAGGAAGAGCTCCATCCTGGCGACCCGTACCAATAATGGACGAGTCGCCACTGAACAACGGACCCCTAAGCAACAATGGGGGACCCCTGAGCAACCTGTTTGGTGGCCCGGACTCGCCGGCGTCGGCGTCGGGAGATTCGGATAGCTCCGACGGATCATCATCGGAATCCACCTCGTCCCCGCCGTCATTTCCGCCTTCCTCCGGCTCACAATCGCCCACGCAGTCGACCCCACCGCCCAAGTCCTCTGGCTCATCACCGTCGCTGTCACCGCCGCCGGCTCCACCAGCAGATATCGTCGGCGAGTCCCCCCCGTTGCAAGGCGCACCGCCAGGATCAAAGGCCATCCCGTCTCCGCAGGCTCCGAAGCACAGCGGCGGCTCCTCCTCGGACAGTGGAAGTTCCAAGGGGGCGGGCAGCCGTGGCAAGAGCGGGAGCAACCACAATGGGTCTCCGCCGGTGGCGGCCATCGTCGTCGGCGTGGTGATCGGTGTCCTGGCCTTCGGTCTGCTGCTGGCCATCGCCGCGTGCGTGTGCTGCGCAAAGAGGAAGAAGAAGAGGCCCCAGCACATGAACATGCCCTACTACACCGACCAACACGGTACACACATCTCTAACCTTGATTCGTTCGTTCATGCCCGCGCATGCAGATTGATCGCCAGAGATCTAGTAATTAACATGGCGGCGGCGCGTGCGCGTGCAGGGAACGTGTACTACGCGAACAGCATGCCGAAGTGGCAGAACTCGCAGTACTCGCCGGCGCAGGCGCCCCTGAGTGAGGAGATGAGCGGGTCGCACGGGACGGGGCCGTCGCTGCCGCCGCCGTCGCCGGGCATGGCGCTGGGGTTCGGGTCGAAGAGTTCGTTCACGTACGAGGAGTTGGCGTCGGCGACGGGCGGGTTCTCGCAGGCGAACCTGCTGGGGCAGGGCGGGTTCGGGTACGTATACAAGGGCGTGCTGCCGGGCAGCGGCAAGGAGGTGGCGGTGAAGCAGCTCAAGGCCGGGAGCGGGCAGGGCGAGCGCGAGTTCCAGGCGGAGGTGGAGATCATCAGCCGCGTCCACCACCGCCACCTCGTCACCCTCGTCGGCTACTGCATCGCCGGCTCTTCCCAGCGCCTGCTCGTGTACGATTTCGTGCCCAACAACACCCTCGAGCACCACCTCCACGGTCAGTACGCGCGCGCGCTGCCCTTTTTTTTTCCCCGGACATTGTAAAGCTTCGCGACGTGTGGTTCCTGAGTCCTGAATGATGCGTGCCGGACTGCAGGGAAGGGCGTGCCGGTGATGGGCTGGCCGACGAGGCTCGCCATCGCGCTGGGCGCCGCCAAGGGCCTTGCTTACCTGCACGAAGATTGTAATTTTCTTCTCTTGTTTGGAGATTATACGGATGATGTTTTCTCTGTCCATCTCTAAGTCTAACGATTTGATTGTTGTGGCGTCCGCTTGCATTAAGGCCATCCTAGGATCATCCACCGTGACATCAAGGCGGCTAACATTCTCTTGGACGAAAATTTTAAGGCCAAGGTAATTGATCAAGTCCTAGCAACTTGATGCCTGCACGTGTTTTACTGAACTGAATTGAGTAAAAACTTGTTTGGATGTGTATATAGGTTGCCGATTTTGGGCTCGCCAAGTTGACCACCGACACCAACACGCACGTCTCCACGCGCGTCATGGGAACTTTCGGGTGAGCACAGCGACGAATGCCGCATTCGAGCAGACGCGAAACGAAGAGAACAAAGCACAAACATTACTATCTTTCTGCTGTTCGCGTGTGCAGGTACCTGGCTCCGGAGTACGCGTCGAGCGGCAAGCTCACAGACAAATCGGACGTGTTCTCCTTCGGCGTCATGATGCTCGAGCTGATCACCGGCAGGCGGCCGGTCGATCACACCAACCACATGGAAGATAGCTTAGTTGACTGGGTTAGCTACTCTAAGTCCCTCTCTCCTCTCCTTTGTATGCTACGCTCGATTCTGAGTTTCTGACACGACGCCCGTTCGCTTGGTCGCGACAACAACAGGCGAGGCCGCTCTTGGCGCGCGCGCTATCTGAAGGCGGCAACTTCGACGAGTTGATCGACCCGCGCCTGCAGAACAAATACGACCGGTTGGAGCTGGAGCGTATGGCCGCCAGCGCCGCCGCCGCCGTTCGACACTCCGCGAAGCGCCGCCCGAAGATGAAACAGGTGAAGACAACCCTACGTTCCCCTGTCTCAGTGCCATTTCGTTTCACAGGCAACTTACTGTGAGTTTCGTGATGATGCGTTACCTAGAACAATAAATTCTGTGCTGTTCCCGCGTAGATTGTCCGTGCCCTAGAAGGCGACGCGTCGCTGGACGACTTGAACGAAGGGGTGAAGCCTGGGCAGAGCATGATGTTTAGCTCCGGATCGGAGTACGACTCCGGCAACTACGCGGCGAACATTAGCAAGTTCAGGCAGGTCGCCTTTGAGAGTAGCGAGGAGTACAGCGAGTAGAGTGGGACAGTTGAGTCAGGGGAGGCGTTCCGATGGCATCACTAGTCATCAAAGAGCTCTTCACTGTATATAAGTTTGTAATGTAAGATGGCCAGGTAATGAGGATTGGTTACTGGATATAAGATGTACATGCTGATGTAACTGCTTTAATGCTTGAAAATCATTGTTGTATTGTCGTGTAAATTGATGTTTCGATGTACTTCACGTAATGTGCTGCTTACGCCTTTTTGCTCTTAGCTGAGTCTAATTGGGAAGATAATTTGAAAGGAAACCCTGAATATATGCCGTGCTTTAAGTTGTTACTTTGAAATATACCACTGCAAGATACTAATGGAAATAGAACGATGACACTATCAATGAGTAAAAGACGGAAATAGCCATGTATCCCCCCTCTCTTCTTGCTTATCACTTTCTTCTTTATTGCCTTTCTTCTCTATCCCTTCAATGCCACCGGCGACCCTATGGACGCCACCCGTCTTCCCGAGCCACCCCCGCACTTCCCGAGCTCCACTGTTGCCATGGACATCGTCCCGCTCTTCCCGAGCTCCATCGTTTCTATGGACACTGCCCTTGCCCTTCCTTCATATCGGTGATCCATCTTGATCCTCTCGGTGGAGCCCGCCATTAGAGAAGGCGATCTACCACTGGCAGTAGATCCTCCACTGTCTCAAGGGGCCTTCTCCTCCTCACCCTTCTTCCTGCTACGGCGCCTTCGTGTCGGTGTTCCGGCCAGATCGGTCAGCCTCATCCGCAGCCAGTGGCGTCGCTGCTGGAGCTCGCCCTCTTTCATGATCGCCCATGTCGTGCCTAGGCCCGATCACCTCGGCTTCTCCATGGACGATGAGGCGGTGACCTCGATACGGCGGGAGTGTCTCTAGTTGGACAGTGACGAACCAGTTATGTCCCTTGAGGTCTCCACCAGAGCTGGTGCAGGAGAGGAGGAGAATGGCACGATTTCGAGGTCAGAGGTATGGTGGTGGTGTCGAAGGTGGCCATGGAATATGTTGGTAAGAATATTTAGATTGGCATATGTCTGATGCTTGCACTTTGCAGCGGCATATCGAGGAGAAAACTTTGCAATAGCAAAAATAGCAACTTAACAATGGCATATTTCCGATTTCACTTTGTTTAGATGGAAGTCCCATCGGTGAACCTCAGGAGCATCATCCAAATATGAGCAGCTGTTTCAACAGGTCAGTTCAATCGAGATTGCGATGAGACGCTGTTTAACTAAGGGTACGATGTGGGTGAGGATACGATGGACGGTTCTACTTGAATCACATCCAAGATAAAAGATTGCTTCTAGCTGCGAAGGTAACAAATGTAATGCTTGATGGTAATGGCACGTGGTAAGGTCGCTGCTAATGACCATAACTTTTTTGTGGCAAGTCCCGTGTGCTACGATATTGATGGCGGACTAAATATCCGCCACAACTTTGACAAACATTGGCAAAATACCGAGTCACTAACACACTAGATAAACTAGTAATCACGTATGTCTCGTTAATATAACTTAAATTGAATAGATCGAATGCATCGAAGTCTATTAAACATATTAATCATAACAAAATTTTATCCAAATTTAAAAATCTTTTTAGAACTATTAAGAAAAACGAGTACCACATATTTATTGATCTAAAGAGAATGGTACATATTGGATTCTAAATTATATAGTAAATACTAATTTTGTTCGGTGCACACATCAAGCAAATCATATCGATCTTTGCAAGCTCAAGAATACATGACCAACGACAATAAAATTCATACCTAGAGAATTCTGCTAGTTAAGGTGTGAATATGAAAAATACCAAAGTACTCTATGTCATACAATACTGAAAGTGTTATATTTGCATGTGAAATTGGATATGTAAGTCGCAAAAGTTAATGTAAGGACTTGAATATTCATGCATTCCACCTTCTCTTAGATGGTACACCATAAGAGCTACCGAGCACCAAACTCTAACCAATACAAATATTGAGGAATTGGTGGCATTATAGGATTCAATCACAAATGTAAAATTTCATATTCTTCCTTTGTCACCATAATAGAAAATTTCATCCTTCCATCTGAGTGATTAATTTATATAGCAACAATATATACACCTCTACAAATAGACGGTTTGCTTTTATATCAGCTGAATGGACAACCTTCTCCTCATTGCTCCCTTGATGGCAAGCAAGGGCACGCTCCTATTCTTTTGAAGTTGACAAATATGAGCACCCGTTTTTTACTCCTAGGAGTATGTATTCCTAGCCTTGTTTAAAAAATTAAATCCTTTTTTATTTAATTGCTGCAAGAATGCATACCTAATGCCAATTTGGAATGAACCGCTCAACTCTTCTTTCATTGGTTTTGAAGGAATATAGTGCTTACCATAGAAAGAAGTATATACTTATTTTTAGAGAGTGTATATGTTCCTTTGGAGTACATACTTCTTCAGAAAGAAGTATACATGTATAGTAATCCAACATTAGTATACCAAGTATGGTAAAAATGTATGTTCTCTCTACACTACTGTACGTACCCTCGACATAGATGGGTTGCAATACTCGTCTGTGATGTCCAATTCTAAAAAAAAATCTGCAGCACCGTCGCCCACGCACACCACCATCGTCTCCTAGCGCCTCATCGGACATCGCCCACTGCACCACTACTACATAAAACGTCAACACTGACGGGCGGAAAACATTTATCAGTGACGGGTACTGATCCCGTCAGTAATTAATGGTCAGTGGTAACACAAGTTACCACTGACGGGTGGCAAAACCCGTCAGTGGTATCAGCTTATCTCTGACGGGTGGTAACAATCCACCCGTCAGTGATGACATTTTTAGATGCGCGAAAAAAGTCATCACTGACGGGCGAAGTATTATGCCCGTCAGTGATGACTCACATCACTGACGGGCGAGGTATTATGCCCGTCAGTGATAACCTTTTTAGAGGCGTAAAAAAAAACCCTACCCGGGCAGTGCCGGGTAGGGTTTCACTAAAACGGCTGTAACTTTTGCATACGGTGTCCGTTTTGGGTCCACGACCACTCAAAATGACCGTATCGACGAGGCGCATCTGATAAAATTACACGTCTTTAGACCTGTACATTCTTTCACCTCCAAATTCGCCCTCTAAGACTGACTTTTGCTCCTCCGAACGAAATGTCGCCTCTTTCGACCCTCCGTTGAACTTCTTCCCGAGCTCCAAATGCAGTAATCTTTGCGTATTCTGAACCGTGAGGGAGTAGAGCTGCTAGAAAAAAATACGAGAAAATTTTTTAAAAATAAAAAAATTTCACTCCAAATTCGGCCTACCGAATCCTCCGAACGAATAATTTTCGCTACTGAACCCTCCGTTCCCTCCGTTGAACTTCTTCCCGAGCTCCAAATGCAGTAATTTTTGTGGATTCTGAACCGTGAGGGAATAGAGCTGCTAAAAAAAATACGAGAAAAAATTTTAAAAATAAAAAATTTAGGCACTAGTAGAATGATGAGAAGGGTGGAAGGGTGGAAGGGTGGAAGGGAGGAGAGGAGGGTGCTCACCGTGACTCCATGGAGTTGGAGAGGAGAAGGGGCCGGTAGTGGGCATGAGGATCTCACAGTGGGATGCTTGAGGAGGGTGCTTCTAGAAAGGAGAGGAGGAGAGGAGGAGGGTGGAGAGAAATATGGATCTGAATTTGAGTGGAGTTGAGTGGAGTGCGCTGCACTGAGGTAAATTATATACCCGGCGGGATTCTACAATTTCGGGTTTTGAAATTTCGGAGTTGGGCGGGATTCACATCACTGACGGGCAGACTTTTTAACCCGTCAGTGATAAGTGAAAAATTTCAGGTTTTGAAATTTCTGAGTTGGCGGGATTCACATCACTGACGGGCAGACATTTGTGCCCGTCAGTGATGACTTCGACATCTCTGACGGGTATAACTTCATGCCCGTCAGTGATGACTTTTCGTGAAACTCCATGTTTCTGCTGAAGTCATCACTGACGGGCAGACATTTGTGCCCGTCAGTGATGATTTCGACATCACTGACGGGTCTAACTTCGTGCCCGTCAGTGATGACTTTTCGTGAAATCCCGTGTTTCTGCTGAAGTCATCACTGACGGGCAGACATTTGTGCCCGTCAGTGATGACTTCGACATCACTGACGGGTCTAACTTCGTGCCCGTCAGTGATGACTTTTCGTGAAATCCCGTGTTTCTGCCGAAGTCATCACTGACGGGCAGACATTTGTGCCCGTCAGTGATGACTTTTCTCCCCTGAAACGGAACATCTGATATAGTCACCACTGACGTGTATCCAGCTGCCCGTCAGTGATAAGTGATAAGTCTGACGGGCTTTTTCCTGCCAGTCAGTGATAAGATATAGTAGATGACCTTTTTTGTAGTAGTGCACGCCTTCTTGGCCTCATGCCGCTAGGGAAGATGCCTTGAGCTCGAGGATGACACGTCACCACCGGATCTAGCCACCTTGAGCTCGAGGACGATGCGTCGTCGCTAGATCCTGCCGTGTCAAACTCGAGGTTGACCCGCTGTGCTGGATTTGAAGAGCGGAGGTGCGACCTGATCTAGAGGTTGCCGGCCAGTGGAGGGAGGACAGGACAGCGGCTAGCTATGGATTTGGAGGTTGACACTAGTGGCGATGGCTGCTCTCGATGGAGCTCTGAAGAAGCCTAGAAAAAGGTCATCAACGAAGGAGGGTTGGTACTCGCCGCGCTTCCGCGACAGGGGTGGCGGCGTGACTTGCACCGCAACGACATGCCACAGCACAGGACGAGGGGAGGAGGCTCACGGTGTGGATCTGAGCAGGGAGCCACCAGTGGTGATAGAGCTAGGAGGAGAGGAGGCATGTTGTGTGGATCTGAGCTAGGGGAGGAGTTGTGGTGGCCGCGGGATGAGGAGAGGAGGCACGCTATGTGGCAGGAAGAGATCGAGTGTGCGACATTGCTAAGGGAGACTTAGAAATTTTGGGCGTGGGGTGCAGGCGCCGTGCTGGAGAAGCTAGGGTTAGGAAGTGGCCGGGGGCTGAATTTATATCGATCCATTATTGCGCCAAAATGAGCCGAATGAACCCATAGACAATTTTTGCTAAGAAGTACCAGTTTGTGACGACATCACAGATGATTTTTAAATTAGGAACCATCTGTGATGACCTATATAGCACAGATGAGCTTTTTAAAAAACCGTCTGTGATGACTATTTTAACAGAAACCATTAGCGATAAGGCTAATCACAAATGATTTTGGTGAATCGTTTGTGATGAAGCGTTCAGGATAACCATTTCTATAGAAGTGCTAGAAGTAGGATTAGATTAATTCAATTCTTCAGATTCTACCGAATGAAATAATATAACTTTGTTTTACATCTTCGAGGAGAGGTCTATACCGCAAAAAAATATATATTAAATGAGCGTGCACTTACTTTTCCATCTTTAGTGTGGAGTATAGTACAAAACAGTGTATCTTGCAACCAAGCTGCATAATGCTTCGTCGAGTGTCAACACAACCTTTCCTTTGACCAAGTTATTTGTAACATGCTAATACTGAAGGTATAATTTGAAACAGTGATAGAGGATGTAAAGAGCGATTAAAAGGGTTGATTAAGAGACATGAAGCATCACTAACGGGTTAGTTATGAGATTTAATGTGCAATAAGAGCTAAATTTGCAGGGCTCCAACTAAAATTATGAGTTGTTGGATTATAATTAGATGGATGGTTTAGATCATTCGGATTCCACAAACTCGTACATTTTATATTGGTATAGGTATATTGAAGAGAATTTATTTATTTCTATTAGTAGATATAATTGTAAGTAGAAAGTAAATTTTTTTAGGTGTAACTAGAAGTTTTTACTAAAGCTAGTAAATATTCCTCTAACTAAGGCTCAGTGTACGGCTGTTGAACTATGTTGTTTTGAACTTATTTTATAATCTGCTGTGAAAAATAGCCACAGAAGTAAAAAAAGTTGATTAAATAAACGACAAAATAATCAAATCCAGTTGAACAAAAAAGATTATCATAATCCACCACAGTATCAACAGAGCCTAAATTCTACAGGTCAACGCATTTCAGCACACAACAACTATAAACAAAGTCTAGGGACAAGTGAAAAAAGTTGGCACGGCAAACATGTGACTCTAACCAAATGGGCAAATGCTCGTCGGATAGAAATGTCTAAACTGTACCCAAATGTTGTAGTGAATCCAATGCATCTCGTCAAATAATTTAGAACAAAAATTCTATTTTGGTCTTCAACTATTACAAAAGTCTAAAGTTTGGCCCTCAACATCAATACTAGGTATTTTTGGTCCCCTCAAGTGTTAAAGCCATCTAGATCTGGTCCCTTACTCTATTGAAAAAGATTTGACAACAGTATGGTGGCAGTTTCACACACATGACAGTGTGGTCAGCACAAAAG
Source organism: Stipa capillata (assembly GCA_019208055.1). Lineage (NCBI taxonomy): Eukaryota > Viridiplantae > Streptophyta > Magnoliopsida > Poales > Poaceae > Stipa > Stipa capillata. Next base: position 78,696 of record JAGXJF010000392.1, read on the forward strand.
TTAAAAATAAATAAATAAAAATCGTAAAGTTAGAAGAACGTTCAATAAAAAGCAGATTAAAAATTCAAAAAATTATCTTTTTTAGATTTTTAGGAAATAAATTTTTTTATAAAAATTTAGAATTAAAAATGGAAATGTACAATTAGGGAAAACTCGAAAAAATAGAAAATTTAGGAAAATATGAGAAAAATTACTAAAAAATATGATAATTTTAAAATTTCTAGGATATTGAGTAACTTAAGTGAAATATTTTTGGTCTTTTTTTCCAAAATAATTCATTTTTCCTAATTGTTAGTCATTTTTTCTACTGGCTGGACTGTCATGTGTGTGAAATTATTGGCACATTATCATTAAAATCATTTCTAATAGGACAAGATACCAAATCTAGACAATTTTAACATTTGAGGGACCAAAAATGTTCGATATTGGAGTTAAGAAATTAAACTTAGACTGTTGTAATAATTGAGAAAATATAGACTTTTTCAAATAATTTATTGTGCAAAGCAAGTTACGCAGTGCTACTTTCAAACTTACAATCCCACCTCGTAACAGAATTCGGGCCAAAGCAGATAACGCACGGTGTTCAGAAAGAAGTTGGAAGGGTCGAGTTCGAAGTTCGTCGGAGAAATTATTATTTCGAAGTGAATGATGTTAGATGTTGATTCTTCATTTAACGATTAATTAGATAGTTACATATTATAGAAATTATGAATAATTTTAAATTTAAAAGTATATAACTAAAATAGACGGTTGCATATTTTTAAATTTAAAATTGTATAAATATAAATATTTATGTTTGATGATGGTTTCTAGGGCGACTTAGAAATTGAAGGAAAAGGAACACTGATGGCGCACCGCACGCTGAGTCGAGGGACCGAAGTGCAAAAAGCGCGCGTAACAACTAACCGGAGCGCGGCCCTCCTCCCAAGTCCCGATCCGGCGATCCCCACCCTACCCCACCCCACCCCACTGGCCACCAGGCCACCACCGCACGGCCGTCCTCCTTGCGTAGGATCCGGGCCAAAAAAGCTTCTTCCGCCCGAAGCCTCGAAGGCCACGCAGCACCCACCACCCCCGCCACGGTGCGGCTGCTGGTCCGTTCCACCATTAAAAACGTCGCATGCCTCGCTCCCTCGCCGGTGACCTCACCGACCCGGAGATGGCGCAGCCCTACATGAAGAAGGACGACGACGAATCCGACAGTTAGTTTCCCTCTCCCCCGCTAAACCCTACCCGCCCCTCCTCCTCTTCGCGCTCTCCTACCGTTGCTTGCTGATTTGGCTCGGCCACGCTACGGTCTGCGGGGAGCCACCGTCAACAGGAATGCCGGATCTGGCGCGATCGCGCGGCGGATCTCGCATCGTGTGTCCTGCGCGTGATGTTTCTGTTGGTGGCAGCGATCGTGCCCGTGCTCGGGCGGCCTTGTTTGACGACGCTCTACTGGTGGGGGCGGTGGTCCATTTGCGGGATTTGGTTCGGAATTGGGGTGGGAGAGCACGGATTTTCCTGGATCTGGACCGCTGTTCTCCGTGGCCTCCCACTAGTGAGCAGCGAGTTCCTCTGGTGATTGAGACTCCGGAACCAGTTGGGCCCACGTGCCATTGGGTCTGCGAGCGAACATTTCATGTAGATGCGCTCCTTAGCCTATCTGTTTACTTGGCCAATTAGAATGATAGGATATGTGTGCTTTTGGTGATAGGATCTCGCGAGTTGGTTAGGTCTGACTCCAGAGCATATCATTCTCTACACAATTGGTTTTTATTTTCCTGCATGAATCAAAGGATTGATGTTGCAATTAGAGCTTATATATCTGATTACTGGTTGGTCCGCTTGACGACACCGGGGATCTGTGTGGCAGACAATTTTCATTGCTGACTGGATATTAAAACAATGAATTGCTTGTGTTTCTATTCATATATCGACATGTGGTCTGTGTTAAGTAGAGTTTAATGCTATTGGTGGTCTGTGTTAAGTGGAGTTTAGTGCTATCGCTTTTGGGTATACGGTTAGTTTTTTTTGTGTGTAACGTGAATGTGATAGACTGATTAGAAATTGGCCCTCCATAACCGCATGTATCCTGTCCGTTGTTTTTCACAACGGTGGTCTGGCTGCATCCTGTAGCATGGCGTGTGCATCGTAAAAGCCCATGCTGGTCAATCAATACATGCTATCTTCAAATTTGCAGCCGAGCTTCTTACGCATTTTTGGTTGGAGCAATTGGATTTATTGCGTGAATCTTGATAATACAATATGGTTTGATTTGTTGCAGAAAGAACGAATTCTGGTGTTCCAAATATCCTGGTTTTTAGCCCATGAAATTTTCCACTTGATGTTCATGAGTCATCAAATTGTGGTGTTGCATTTTGCAACTCAGCTAGTCTAAACCTTCGAAACAAAGGCACTTTTGTTCCTTCTGGATGTTGGTCTCAAAGACTGGTCCAACGTGCCGAACCCAGTCCTCATACAGCCCAAAATTGATCTTGATTGATAAGTGAACTGTAGTTTGACATGGGCTTGGGTTAGATTATCTGGGTCTATATTTGCATCAACGGCGTCTAGAATGGATGTGTGAGGTTGATTCAATTATTTTGGAACTTTTATGTTTCTTGAACAATGGGGCTTTAAGATGTAAGTAGTTTTTGACACTGAGTTTCATTTTGATCTTTAGAAAGGGTTCTGTCTCTTATGCTTTTAGATCCACTTCAGTTAATCAAATGCTTTCAAGTTATTATTACACCAGAATTAACCGTGTGGAAGCTTTTGCAGTCGAGTACTTGCCATTTTTCGGGATCGAGAAGGGGGCTGTTCTGCAGGAGGCGCGGGCTTTCCATGATCCTCAGCTCGATGCCAGACGATGCTCACAAGTTAGTGTTGCTTACAATCACCTAAAATTTCTCATCCTTTCTAATAATACATTTAGCTGTATATTTTTGCCCTCTTATTATTATGTCTTTGCTCTTTGCTTGATATCTGTCTTGGAATTTTGCAGGTCATCACCAAGCTACTGTATTTACTTAATCAAGGAGAGACATTCACGAAGGTATGATAGGGAACATCTTCATGGGCTTGTGTGTAACAAAATTATGCAAAGCAGTAAACTAATTGTGATTTAACAATGTTATATGCACTAGTGCAAACCGCAGTGTCAACTAAAGAACAAGAGCTAACTCGATTGTAATATACCTTTTTTTTTAAAGAACCATTGTGTTATTGAGCTTGTTTTAATATGTTTCTGTTGCAGGTGGAAGCCACAGAAGTTTTCTTTGCTACAACTAAGCTATTCCAGTCCAATGATGCTGGTCTTAGGAGGCTTGTGTATTTAATGATCAAAGAGCTTTCTCCATCATCAGATGAGGTTAAAAGAATGCTGTTTCCAGATGCACAAATTTGGTTTTTAGTCTATTTCATGTCTTCATTTTAAGTCATTGGAGTTTTGTGTCTACAACAGGTTTTCATAGTCACAAGCTCATTGATGAAAGATATGAACAGTAAGACAGACATGTACCGTGCCAATGCTATTAGAGTTCTTTGTAGAATTATTGATGGCAGCCTCCTTACTCAAATCGAGAGATACTTAAAGCAAGCTATTGTAGACAAAAACCCTGTGGTTGCTAGTGCTGCTCTTGTTAGTGGTATCCACCTGCTTCAGGTACTGCTATAGTTCTATACAAAAATCCCTATTCCTTGTTTAAAGACGCTTAAAAATATACTTTATGTATAGGCAAATCCAGATATTGTGAAAAGATGGAGCAACGAAGTGCAGGAAGCTGTGCAATCAAGAGCTGCCCTTGTGCAATTTCATGGCCTTGCTCTTCTTCACCAGGTATACATTTTGTTTTGTTAAACCCTCACCAGTTAAATTTAGAAGCAAGAACAAAGGAAAAACTATAGAAAAATGTCAGTGCAATAGGTTAAAATGCCTATTTGCATTGTTTGCTATCTTTAGTATTTGTTTTCCCTATGTTTTTATGGAACTGAAGAGTGAACTACCTTATTGTATATACCATATATTCTTTTGGTATGTATTGTGGTCGACCTTATGGAACTGTTGAGCTAACCTGTGTATCAAAGAAGCTGGCTATAGTGCTGTGTTTAGCAATGTAGATCACAAGCTGTGTCTGCTAATTTTTTTCTTTTTGACGGAACTGTGTCTGCTAATGTTGGAATAACACTTTGGCTGCATGACACGATAGGACTACCACACATCCATAAGGATGCTATGTCAGGTTTTTACATGATAGCGTAAAGGTTTCTGGCTTTTCATCATTCAATTCTTTTAATAATGTTCTAGGAGGAGGAGGACAGCTTTCTTGATGCTAAGTTAGGTCACCTCCCTGAATCATTCCCTGCATCCAGGTTGACTTGATACTTTACAGATCCAGTGTGGGACAATTTCAGGCCAGTTCATATAGTGGGCAATATACTTGCTTAGTTAAAATCTGTCATGGTTGGCTTACCAGCTCGGGTCATGTAGCACTAACTTGCACACCAGCTGATGCCAGCTCCATGTATAGCAGTGTTCTAATGGTGAACCTTTTACGTCTACATAAACAAGCTTCAGGGTCTAGTAGCTTTAACTATGTTCTCTAAGCTTCAGGGTCTAGTAGCTTTAACTATGTTCTCTTATATATATGTGCTTTGTGCTTTTGCTGAACTAAAATCTTTGTAGCAAATGTTCTGTTCATATGTTTCAATTTATAGTAGTGTTACTTATATCCTATACTGGCCTAATATATATGACTATTGTTAATTCCATTTTACTATGTCCAAAAATATATAGTGGTGTAGAGAAAATGGAATGATTTTATTAAGCTACATTTGTTACAAATGAGTAAAAGAATAGTATGATATAATTTATGTTAGCCTATTCACTTAGCTTCCTCTCCAACTTGCAGACCAGGCAGAATGATCGTTTGGCTGTTAGCAAGCTGGTTTCTAGTTTGACTAGGGGGTCGGTCCGCTCGCCCCTTGCACAATGTCTTCTGATTCGTTACACGAGCCAGGTAACCTATATCTACATCTATTGGAACCTGGCAAAATAAGTAAATTGCTAAAAAAGAAGGGTGATCTGGTAGGTAATACGGGAGTCAAGCACGAACACACAAAATGGTGATCGCCCATTTTTTGATTATCTGGAATCATGTCTCAGACATAAAGCAGAGATGGTGATTTTAGAGGCTGCGCGGAAAATAACAGAGATGGATGTCACAAGTCGTGAACTAGCACCAGCGATTACTGTGTTACAGTTATTTTTGAGTTCATCCAAACCTGTACTTCGATTTGCTGCTATACGGACACTCAATAAGGTAATATATGCATGTTGATCAATCTTTGATACACAAAAAAAATACCGTCCTGTGTCCCATCATATCTTCATTTGCATATTATCTTGCAGGTTGCTATAACACGCCCTTTGGCAGTGACAAACTGCAACGTGGACTTGGAAAGTCTGATGTCAGACCAGAACAGGAGTATAGCAACCCTGGCAATCACTACACTTCTTAAAACTGGCAATGAATCAAGTGTGGATCGCCTCATGAAACAAATTACCAATTTCATGTCTGACATAGCAGATGAATTCAAGATAGTTGTCGTTGAAGCTATACGATCTCTGTGCCTTAAGTTCCCACTGAAGTATCGTTCAATGTACGCGAGCAACTTAATGGGTGTTGATAACTTGATACACCATTTATGTTCACTTAGTGCTGTGTTTTAATTATTTTAAGTTGCATTCGTAGTCCAAATGTTTTGACTATTTTTCTTTTGTAGGATGATTTTTTTGAGTAACAGTTTGAGAGAAGAAGGGGGCTTTGAGTATAAAAAGGCCATAGTTGATTCTATAGTTACTCTTATCAGTGAGATACCAGATGCCAAAGAAATTGGCCTTTTGCATCTTTGTGAATTCATTGAAGACTGTGAATTCACATATCTTTCTAGTCAGGTACTTATATTTGTTATATTATTACTGTTAATTAAGTAATGATTCATTAACTTCAAAGCTTCCAGTTACCTCTGAATTAAGCAGTTTTGTTTCATAGTGGTTATTTGATGTTGAAGACATGTGCATAAGTAGCTCTTTTATAACTTATATACAAATATCATGTATTGATTACTTGATATTGTTTTGAAATTATGTGGATGGTAAGCCTTATCGATTATCAATATACTGATACCTAGGACAGTAAAAATGTTCAGTGGTGATAGTTTGGTATCTCCAAAAGTGTATGTGGACCAGAAACTTGTGTGTAACATGATAGGCTTGTTTCTCTCATGTTATCTGTGGGTGTTTTCCTATGTAGTGACGGAATACTGATTGATCCTTACCCAAAATACTGCAAAAAAAGTGTATTCAACATCTATAGCTAGAACTGTGAAGTATTTTTCTGTCAGGAAATTAAGCAGGCTATGGAGAACATTATTTCTGCGGTAAATCCAGCTAAAGATGTGATTTCAGTTTGTACCACAACATACTTGTCATACTATAGAGAACATTAAGTGAAATTTATGGTCGATCGGAAAATATATTGTGATTACAAAAGTTTGTCAAGGAGAGATTCTGTTGATCATTGTAGGAATTTTAACCGATGAGGTTAACTGTTTTCCTTTTATTCCTCATACCACTTGAACAACTTTGAACTGTACCTGGATAGTCCTGTTTCGGTATGTTCTTCATTTGATGCAATTATTCCACTCGTTTAATATTTTTATCTTCTATCTAGATATGTACGTATTGCCTTAGCCATACGACCATATGGGTTTACTGAATGACATTCAACAGATTCAAGTGCTTAACCATTGTTCTATTATACTTCCCCATTGACCATAATGTTAAGAGGAACTGCTGGGTATTTTTTTCTTCTGAATTAACTTTAGAAAATTGGAGTTTGTTGCAAAGAAAGGAGTTCCTGTTAGTCCAACACTTAAACTAGAAAATTAACCCTTTCTTTTCTTGTTGCTAGATATTGCACTTTTTGGGCAATGAAGGGCCAAAAACATCAGATCCAAGTAGATACATACGCTACATCTACAACCGTGTGATATTGGAAAATTCCACTGTTCGTGCTAGTGCTGTCAGTACATTGGCAAAGTTTGGTGCCTTAGTCGATGCATTGAAGGTATGATAAAACCATAGATCCTTTCATCCCATTTGTACACCACTTCTGTTTCTGCATATTCCTTATTCATTTATGATTTTTGTTTTTATGTTTTCAGCCTCGGATCTTTGTTCTTCTGCGACGGTGCCTGTTTGACACTGATGATGAGGTAAATTTGGAATTCCACTTGATTTTTATTATTTACATTTTGTGACATGCAAACCTCAAAAGAACATTTTTCATTAGGTTCACTATTCTTATTCAGCAGACCACCTATTGTTGGATGCCACCTTGGCACTAAAAACTCCATTGTTGTATGATGTATCTGGGAAATAATAAGTATTAATTTGTCTTTGCTGTTGTAGGTTCGTGATCGTGCTACGCTTTATCTCCAAACTCTGGATGGTGAAGTTGCTGTAGGTAACACTGAGAAGGATGTGAAGGAATTTCTATTTGGATCCTTTGATGTGCCACTTGCTAACTTGGAAGCAAGTCTAAGAACCTATGTATGTTTACAGTGAGCATTACATTTTGCATGTTTCAAGTGAATCATACCCTATGGTATGCTAACATCTTCAAGAACATAACAGGAACCGTCCGAGGAGCCTTTCGATATTTCTTTGGTGTCAAGAGAAGCCAAGTCACAACCACTTCAAGATAAAAAGGCCCCTGGAAAGAAGCCACCTGCTGGTGCTCCTGCCCCTGCACCTGTTTCAGCTAGTGATGCTTATCAGAAGATGCTTTCATCCATTCCTGAGTTCTCTGGGTTCGGAAGGCTCTTCAAGGTTTGCAGAATTAATACTATTTAGTGATTTTGGACAAGTACACATGCTAAATTTCTCTCGTCCCCCCAGTCGTCTGAACCTGTGGAGCTGACAGAGGCAGAGACTGAATACGCTGTTAATGTGGTTAAGCACATATATGAAAGCCATGTTGTATTGCAGTACAGCTGTACAAACACTATACCTGAACAACTGCTAGAAGATGTAAGCACCGAACCTTTAAGCATTTTCTTGGAGGCATAATTGTCAACTCACGCTGAAGATTTGATAAATGGCTATTTCTTCTTTCAGGTTACTGTCTATGTTGATGCCACGGATGCTGAAGAGTTTTCAGAAGTTTGTTCAAAGCCTCTTAGAAGCTTGCCCTATGATTCACCTGGGCAAATTTTTGTTGCTTTTGAAAAGCCGGAACGCGTTCCTGCTACTGGGAAATTTTCAAATGTATTGAAGTTCACTGTTAAAGAGGTAAGTCTGATAATATTACTTGTATTGTTGGATTCTTGTATGACTAATAGTATCTGTATGTTCCACTAATTTAAGTATGAGTACATGGCTATTTCTATATCATATGAATTGGGTCTACTTTTGGTATTTACTGTCTAGTCCATATAGAAAATCCTCTTGTCTTGACTCTTTGATCAATATGTAATATTGTGCTTTCACCTTTTCTGAGTTTTGTGTTCTTCATGAGAAACCTGCTTCATCTGTTCATACAGCTGGAATATTCTAAAATTAAATCTTTGATCATCTGTTGGGAATATATATGATAAAGTGTTCTGGGCTTCAAGTGATTATCAGCCATTGTCCTTAAAAATTAAATGAGGCATTAACGTGCAACCTCAACAGAAGTAGATTTTCTCAATTTGAGCTGTTTATCGTTCTTTGACTTGATTGTTGTTGCCCATTGTCAGGTTGACACATCTACAGGGGATGTTGATGAAGATGGTGTGGAGGATGAATACCAGCTAGAAGACCTTGAAATTGTTTCGGCTGATTATATGCTGAGGGTTGCAGTCTCCAACTTTAGGAATGCCTGGGAAAATATGGACCCAGAAAGTGAACGCGTCAATGAGTATGGACTCGGGGTTAGAGAGAGCTTGGCTGAGGCCGTGAATGCTGTCACTAGTGTCCTTGGCATGCAGCCATGCGAGGTTAGCTTCCACTTCTCTAAACTAATCTCGGTTAAGCAAATTACCTGTTTTCCGATTCATACTTGGCCGTTTCTTGGAGCGCCAATACGAACTGAACCAATCAGAACTTTTGAAAAGTTTAAAGGTTGCTCAATCGTTACTCATGTTTGGCAGGGCACTGAGGTTGTACCAAGCAATGCAAGATCGCACGTTTGCCTACTGTCTGGCGTGTTTCTCGGGGACACGAAGGTTCTTGTCAGGTTGTCATTTGGACTCAGCGGACCCAAGGAAGTGGCGATGAAGCTTGCGGCCAGGTCAGATGATCCTGAAGTCAGCGATAAGATCCACGAGATTGTTGCCAGTGGTTAAAGCAGACCGCCTCAACCCCGGCTAAAATATGTAGAGCTGGTAGGTAGTCTTCATTTTTCCCCGTTTGTGAGAAAATAGCACTACACCTGTTTTGCCTCGATGTTTACAGACAAGACAATACTCTCTTCGCTTTGTGCGTATTTGTTGATCAGATAGTGTATTTTGTACCTTGTATTACCTGCACAGTTAATTTCTGAACATGAGTAAAAATCTGGTGTGCAATCTCAAAAACTTACGGCTACAAGTGTAAGACTACTGTGATTTTTCTCTTGATGCTGTAGACTACTGTAATACTGTGAGCTAATCTGCTTGGTGGTCACAACTTCGCAAGACTCAACAGATCTTCCCTCTTCCTAAGAATATGTGTACAGGCAAAAAAAAACCATCAATTCCATTCTCGGGATTTGAACCCGGGTCGCCTAGGTGAAAGCCAGATATCCTAACCGGACTGGACGACAATGGATGGGCGTTGGGGCTTTTATCTAGACCACACACATAACACAAAGACCAAAGCTTAGGATCATTACAGCACACGTCTGACAAAAATGAGCCAAGACCGAGCCCAGTTTAGCATAAACCAAGTCCTGATCAAGCCCGCTCAGCTAGGTTTGCCCTTAATAACCGTGGAGTCAATCTCTTGAAATTTGAATATGCAACGAGGCATTGTTTCAGTTATGTGATGAATGTAACTGGATTTATCGAGCAGCTATTATTGATTGGGTGATGTATACTTGAGCTTTCTTAATCCAATCGAGCTTTTTATTTGTTGCATAAAAGTATTGAATCGACGGATTAGGTCCAAGCATATTTGGATTTGGACAACTTACTTTGTGCCGTGTTGCTTTCTTCCAACAATGTAACTATTCCCTTCCATAGAAACATAAACAATGTTACTTTTCACAACATCACCCAACATATGGAAATCATATGCAGCATTTACGACAAAAAAGATGGTATGCCGCAAATCTTCTATTTTACACGACAAATCATGGTAACCGATTATAAAATGTGCAAGGTAAAAAAAAATGCAACAAACAAACTACATGTAACCAAACAATTGTATTTTTAACTGGAGGCAGATTGTCTCAATTTATTTAGTTGAGCTGCAATTTTCAATTAATTAGAGAGAAACCAAACAAAATCAAAATTAAAACACGTTGAAACCTAACCAGATTACATCTAGGACACCACTGATCGACACATCCACGATAACACAAACTCGACACATTATATTAAGAAGGTCAATCCATCGAAACTACCCATGAACGTCATTGTCATCACCCCAGTCACACCAACTTCGCCATGGGCGACCACCGAATCATCGATCACCATAACACCGCACCAATTCCACGCAAGCCAAACCACAACAATTGGTCGCTGCGCAACCAACAAGGCAGCTCCGATTTCAGCAACGAGCTTTGCAAGAGAATGTTGCAAGATTTGCATCGACTAGATCCATTACAACCGCTAGAGAGTGCTACCATCGAAGCCACCATCCGCACGTCATCATCATCGTCTTGTTGTCCACCATGATGTAGCAACCCTACTTAACCGTGACATGACGAAACGATGCACAAAAAAAATCCAACAACCACGCTAGCTAGTTTGCCACACAATTTACCACGCCATCCACGCGTATCACCAACTAGCCTCATGCCGACCGTGGCACCGCCGGGCATGTGTAACGGTATAAGATCTTCAAGACGACACCTCTAAGAAGAGAGCGACGTTAAGAAAAGCCGTTGTCGTCTGATCTGGCAAGTTGGATCTAGGTTTTCACCCAAGAACAAGACATCGATGATGAAACGGGTGCTAGACTACGATGACGCATCCAAGAAAAAAAAACAACGCCCACAAGCATTGATGTCGCCGGCGCTAGAAAAGCCAGGAAAGACATTCGCGTGGAGCACCGGAACCCATCAGCCCATGCAGATCTGGACGCCCCATCCATCGTCCACCGGTGCCACCGCGTTGCCACCACGGGTGTCCTCACGCTGCCGCCTGACAAGCAGCACTAGGCGACCAACCGGCCTGCCGTGGCCGCCAGATCTGGAGCCGACGCTCTAGATCCATGCCTCAAACGACACGAATGGCTGACATCGCGGGCCATCCACTTCTGCCGCTGCATCCCGCCGACCGCGCCCAGCTGACGAAGTCGGCCACCTCCCGCTGCAGCCATGCCATCCGCCACTGACGCCACCACGACCAGGCCCGCCAGCGCCGGCAGCCAAGGCGCTGCCACCACCAGCCCTGCCCGCGCTGGTAGCCAAGCCACCCCCGGCACGCCCGCGCCGGGGCTGTCGCAGCCTGCCAGATCCGCGCGCCTAGAAGTTCCGCTCGCCGGCCGCCGACTGTGGCCACAGCCCACGCCCGCCGTCGCTCTGCCATCGCCCGGTGGCACCACACCACGTCCCGCGAGCAGGTCCGCGACGCGCCGCGCCCTCGCCCCCTTTGGAAGCGAGGCCTGCAGCCACTGCGACCGGAGCCGGCGTCAGCGGCTGCGAGGAGCGCAGGCCGAGATGGCCCCCGGCGGCGCGCTAGTTATTCGCTCCCGCGTCGCTCAACGGGAGCGACACCGGAGCCCTGGCTATCCCATAACCGAACAAATGTAACGGAGATGCAAACTCATGTGCAGCAAATCATCCGAATGTATGCAACCAATTAATCGACCAGGTGTGTGCAACAGAAACCGGTTCCATTGCAACAAATACATTTCAATCAAAATCTAAATTATGGGAATTTCATTTGCGTCCAAGTGTCCAAGTGCTGCATCCCTGTTATTTTCAAAGTTCAGACTGAACAAGTTTCCCCAAAAATAAACAGAGTTCAGCCGTCTCACATTCTCAGGCTCCTCTTCCACCTCTCGCGCATTTCGTCGAACGTCTCTCCACTTCCCCAATCCTCATCCTCCGCTTCTCCTCCATTTCCATCTCCAGCTCTCCAATCCCAATCCCCTAAACCCTAACCCTTCTCCTCGCCACTACGGCTTCCTCCTCCACGCGGGCGATGCGGAAGGGGTAGCACATCCGATCCGACGATGGCGTGTTGCTGCCTCTGCGCCGCCGCGTTGCCCCGCCTCCTCTTCCGCGCCGCCGCGCGGCGCCTCCCGTTACCGCTCGCTGTCTTCAGAAAGGTAATGACGCCCTCCTCCTCTCACGGCTTGACGGCTTGGGCTTGGAGAGTGCACGGGAGTTGAAAACATGGTGGAATACGACATTAACTACCTAGGGGATGGGGTGTTTGGTCGGGCTTTTTAGCAGCTTTCCACTGGAAAAAGCTACAGCCCAACCAAACGGCCAACTTTTCAGCAGTTTTTGCTAACGGTAGTTGTGGGCTTTGCAGTGCAAATTCAGCTATTTGGAAAAGCTGCCTTCTGTCAGCTTTTTACAACGTGCTGAGCTTCTGTGCTCACTTTCCAAAATGCTATAAATGGTTTGGATCAATTAAAAGCCATATGTTCACTTTCCCGCAGCTACATCAGCTTTTTCAGACAGCCAGCCAACAACAGCTTTGTCAACAGCCACAGCCCAACCAAACAGATCTCTAGTAACACTGGGGGAAGCTCCTCGACGGCCATTCCGTTGCCACTCGAACAACATTGTCTCTCGATATAAAGTTGTTTTGGTCGGCGGAACTCCTTTGTGTAGTTGCGCTGCAAATTGGATTGCTCAACCCTTTTTCGATTCGAAATGATAGTAATTCAATTAGTTAATAATATTACTGTTTTCAGTAATGTGACTAGGAATAAATTCATGTTCCTATATTTTTATTCTAAATATCAGGGTTTTTCGGAGCAGTCACTCTCACCAATCACTGATTCGATTGAGAATTTTCAAGGACCATCTGTGGAGAATGCCCCACGAATTCCATTGTATGATGACAGCATACCCTCAGGTGTGTCGATCATATTCTCGAACCCTAGTGAGAATGTCGCTCCTGCTGATCCTTCGGAGGGTAGAATAATGCTTGTTGATGGAACTTCGGTGATGTACAGATCCTACTACAAGATATTAGGTCAGGTTTTTCCTGATTTTCTTCTTTATTGCACTGCTCTATTGGTTTATTTTGTTATTTTGTTTGCATTCCCCTACTTTTATGATAAATTCATGTCCAGGAGGAAATGTCTTGATGTATTTATCTAAATTAGTACTTTCTGCAAATGAAATGCTGGAACTCAACTTTGGTATGGAACTGTTGGACCTAGTTTTACTTTTCTATGATAATTAGAGGTATAGCAGAATTCTTAGTTGTCCTAGACAAAAAAATATAGTGTGCACAGAAATCTTACACGTGTCCACACATGCAAGCTCGAGTTTATGACATGAAAACATTTTCCCCATTCTATTACCCATAATATTGCATCGTCTTCACAGGTTTATGGTTTAGCTGTTCTGCTGCTGTATTACCTACCCTGTGATGTGCACATCCATTATCTTTAAGTTTGTCTCTGGTTGAATTGTGTGCTATGCCACAACAGAAACTCTTAAGTAGTACTGTAGCAGAAAATTTGATAATTGATGCCCGGCAGCATGGTAAGTAGGACTTGATTGTAGCTTTTAAATGACATCCTCGATGCTAATAAGCCTAAATTTGTTCATAGCCCGTCCCTTGTTGATGTCCCAGTTATCAGTTGATTCACTAAAGTTTGTTTGAAACACAATCTGCTAGAGCAATTTTGTTTCTTCATTTATATTTAAGTAGTGATTATGGTACATGTGCTTGCATTTTATTCTCTTTGTAAAACAACTTTCTCACCATCAGCCCAACTAGATAACTACTAATCCAACAAGTAGGAATTGGGAAGAACTGGAGAAGTGAAAAAAATATTGAAGGAAAAGTTGAGAAGTAGGTCAGAGATGTCCATCGATTCAGTTTTGAATTATATTAGACGGTTAGTGCAAGAGTTGTCCATCTATTCTGGTCTTTATATGACGTTGTTTAATTAATGAACCCTAATTGTCAATATGAGATAGGGATTAATTGGATAGTTAATGCTGATAGACAATAGGATGTTTTTCTTACCAAGTTTGTTCCATAGGCATGTTTGACCATTAAGATGAGCCATCGGGATTTGGAGTTTTGTTCTAGCATGATTCAACTAGCATCACTTATTTATTTTTTGTGTTTACACTGACAAAACTACATTCTGGTGATCTATATGCATGACCCTTTTTGTTGGTAACTTCTTGTCAATTTGAGTGCACAATTGTAATATCCTCATTGGAGTAAAGTATTTAGATGTCAATTGTTTGCAACCTGCACATGTCAGCATTATAGAAAACTATAGCGTGTTTCTTTATGTGCTTTTTTATTTGTTTCCTCTTAGCCTTCTGACCCCGTATGTTTCTTTAAACTCGTTTACAGGTGGTGTTTGACCATGATGGTGAGCTGTCTCCTTTGGATAATTCACATATTCATTGAGTAAACTCATTTTGTTTAATGTTTACTCTTGCAGTAATTCTTTTGTTGATAGCCCTCTGCAGTAGATTACTTGCTACCTTTTTCTCTATAAGCATGAACATTGAATCTATGTAGCATGTGATGTTTTCGTAATGCAACTTAATAAACTAAATCATTGCACTGTTCCAGCATATTGAGATGCAAGAAGCTTATGCTTAGTCATGAATTTCTTGTTATCATTCTTGTGGATACAGCCACTTCATATAATGTCAATCTGGAGAGTTGCACAGTCAGAATACTTGATCCACATACCATCCCAACGGTTTGTCTTATATTCCTATTTATATTTGGACATGTAACCCTTATATAGATATGGTGATGGGCGAGAGATAAAATAACATGAACTAGAGAAGGAAAAGCTCTCTCTTCCTCCAAACTCTGGCCACTTCTCATGGCCCTAAATCTGACTCGCCAAAGTGTTGATATCTTATTTACAATTTCAGAACACTTAGCCTTGTGTGACTCCTTGCTCCATGCTATTGACTCTGCCACACAAAAATTTCAGTCCGTCCTCCGCCACTGGGGCAAAGACATTTGTTAACTCATCAAATGAGTTAACCCTGTCTAATCACCTTTTTCAGAAGACTGCAATTTGTATGTGGGAAATATCTCTTTTACGTATGTTACCACACAATGTTCACCGTTCATTTATGCAATTCAAATTTTGATTTGATTTGGGACCGATTGACTTGTTTTTTTTATGACTGGAATCTTTTTTTCAGGAGTTGAAGGGATTGGAGATGTTAACGCGGTAAAACTGATAACCAAGTTTGGTATGTTCATTTATTCAAACTGTTGCCATTCTAGAAGACTTACTAGATCTGGATCTATCACTTGAGAATTGTAGGATGTAGCTCTCTAATAGGTTTAGCTTGTTGCAAACCGATCGAGCTAAGTACACATTCTATGTTTTGAGTTTATGAAAGTATTAAATGGCATATCAGCCACCTTGATTATCTTATGAGCTTTCTAAAGCTTAGTAACATTGTCCTTTCGTTGGAACTTAAATAGGTTCCTTGGAGAATTTATTGAAAGCTGTGAATGAAGTCGAGGACGCACGTATCAAACAGGTAGAGTAGACCATTCTAAATCTTGTAGTTAACTTCTCTCCTGTGTATGCATGTATCAGCATGCACTTGTGCATATAAGGTGCAACAATGCTCACATGGTTTTTCTCCATTCGGGGTACATGATGCCTTCGTTGCAAGATGGCGTCTGAAATGTTGGACTTTACTTAATTAAATATGTTACCATCTTCTTAATTATTGACAGCTTTTCTCTCGAAAAATATACCATATTGTAGCTTCTCAAATGGTTGCGTAATTTGTTCCAGTAGGGTTCTCCCTACTGTTCCCATAATGAGGTCAAGAAATTGGGTTGACTGTGGTCTTTTACAGGCTTTGATATCTCAATCGGAACAGGCACTCCTTTGCAAAAGCCTGGTATTCTTCCTTTCTGTTACTCTTCTTTCATGAGTCCTGAATTCCGCCATCTTTGAATTAGCTTGTTAAGAGATCATCCATCAACCAAACTCTTTTGATTGAAGTTGTTATTGTTGTAGGCAACATTACGTTCTGACCTTCCATCTTATATGGTTCCTTTAAAGACGTCCGACCTTGTATTTGAGAAGCCAAAGGTGACTTACATTGTAGCATCATATATTGTTAATACAGCTAAATTCTGCTCATTTTTGCTTCCTGCTTACACTGTGTTTGCATTTTTGTGGGCGATGCTTCAGGATGATGGTACCAAATTCATGAATCTCTTGCGAGCTTTGGAAGCATTCGCAGAAGGCTCCTCAGCAGACCTAATCATCAGAAGAACTTCGAATCTTTGGAACAAACTTAAATCATGACGATGATCTTCTCAGTGGTGACCAACAATAAGAATGCTTGCATGAGAAGATAGGAGATCTGGTGCCATGGTGGTGTC
The DNA here is from genome assembly GCA_019208055.1 of Stipa capillata. NCBI lineage: Eukaryota > Viridiplantae > Streptophyta > Magnoliopsida > Poales > Poaceae > Stipa > Stipa capillata. Next base: position 95,463 of record JAGXJF010000392.1, read on the forward strand.
AAAACAATACGATCGGCTTATCCAGAAAGGAATTCATCTTTTGCTGGCTGCCACATTATGCGTTTTGCTGAAGCGTAGAAAGGAAAATCGATGGGGCCTGCTTAGACAAACTGTTCATACCACGAAACTAATTTTAGATAGGCTTGTAGATAAAAGCACATCATCGATCCTGTAAACCGTCGAGCCTGATATTTTTCGTACTTCTAATGAAGGTGGGCATACAGAGGTAAGGCAGGCAACTGGATGGTTCGTCATTCGATTATGTGCAACTTCTCTGAAAATTTTATCTAGCAATGAATTCTTATGCACAACGATAACGAGTGGGTTACAAAAGTCTTTTGTGCCGTTTTAGCCGATGACGATACCTATACAGCCATCTACTTGGCGACTAGCACTGCCAGGCACATCAAAACACCAAACCAAACAAGCTGCCGCTTGCCAGCATCAGCTCTCCGCGATCCTGCGCCTGCCGGGACGTAGCACGAGCTGCTCTGCTGCACCTGCTGCGTGCTCCCCGGCACGCCGCCCGTCGTCACACAGAACCCCGTCGGCGTCAAACCCCTGCTCGACTGCGGCGTACCCTGCAAACTCAAAGCGCATCAGTATCGTCCATTCCATCGATCAAAAGCTGCAGATTTGGAAGCGCTAATCTCGAGGCACCTGTGCCGGAGATGGAGTAACACCGATCGTGCCGGGCGTGCCACTGCTGCTGCCTTTCCCGAGCCCTATGTCGTAGTTGGCCGTGAGGTCAGCCTGGTACAGCCCGAACGACCGCTCCGACACCGGCCCGGGCTTGAGGTCCTCGTCGTAGAGCGCGAAGATGTACGTCTCCACCGACTTGCCGGGCGTCCGCGGCGTGCCGACCTGCGACTTGAGGTGCGCGACGAGGTTGCCGTTGTACGCCTTGGCGTTGTCCACCGTGGCGCCGGCCTCGTCGGCGTCCCCCTTGTACGGCCACCCGGTCTCGGCGATTACGATGTCCACGTCGCTGTACCCCTTGGCGTCCAGCGCCGCGCGGATGGCGTCGAGCTGCGCGTCGAACATGTTCATGTAATTGAGCCCGGACGCAGCGTCCACGCGCCCGGGGTTTGGCTGGAACAGGCAGAAGGCCAGCGTCTCCGGCCGCGTGTCGGAGGCATACGCGAAGTACGGGTACGGGTTGATCATGAACGGCCCACCATTCTGATGCAGGAAGTCGAGCACTGGGTCGAGGCTGCCGGCGAGGTCCGGGTGGAACGCGCCGGAGGACGGCGGGTCCGACGACGCGAGCACCGCCATGGAATGCACGGTGGAGATCTGCTCGTTGCCAACTAATTTTGTTCAAGAAACCGCCGCAGCATGCGTAAATGTTGTTTTAGTTAGGCATTAACATGCATGTGGCGAGATACGTCATACGTGCCTTGGTGGTTGAGCCGGCGGGGAGGGCGGCGAGGAGGTTCTGCATTGCAGGGAGGAGCTGTGGGGCGAGCGTGGGATCGCCGGAGTTGAGGAGCTCGTTACCCACGGAGATGGCGGAGACAGACACCGTGGTGGGGATGTTCGCAGCGGCCCACGATGCCGCGGCGGCCGGGGAGGAGGCGAGGTTCGGGACGTTGGAGTTGGGGACGCCCAGGAGGATGGAGATGTCGGAGCCCGCGAGCGCGGCGACGAGGTCCGGCTGGGGCTCGTAGAGGCGGAGCTTGCCGATGGACGTCGACGTGAGGAGGCTGGCCGTCGACGCCACTGGCGGGAGGTTGTCGGCGATCGTCCCGTAGTTGACTCCGATGAACGACTGCGACGCTGTGAAAACATTGAGATTGCATGAGAAGTCGAAGTTAGGACGCAAAATGCAGTTAATTTCGTGGATATTAATTTACAATTTTACACCGGCGCCTTCAATAATTCCATGCACACAGCATCTGCTAGTTACTTAAGCTAGACGTCAAGCAGGTGCAGAAAAGCTGGAAGAACTTCGCGTACGATGGATGCAGTGATACGCAATAATACACACAAACAAGCGAGAGCTCGTGTTCGGCCACATGCAAATGTACCTATGCAGCTGTTGATAAGCAGCAACGGTACGCGCCGTTGTACAGTCTTGGCCTCTTTTGGACACCATGATCTGTCAAATACTCCACCAACCTACTAGATTCCATGACCAACCGGTTTGGTGGATTCAAAAGTGTGAGACAATGGTCAAAGTCACCTCATGCCAACCAACCTAGCGCAGTGACAGATCGTGTGTGGTTGCTTCGGAGCTACCCATCAGCATTCATATTCTCCTTTGTTTGAGCGCATCAGCTTCCCTTAAAGCAGTACTAATGCTTACTCTGTTTTGCACCGCGACCAGTTAGAATCGTGTTTTTTGTGTTGTTAAGCATTGCCTTCGACAGCAATCCCGAAATGATTCCTTTCTCCACCTAGGCGTTGGGAATATGATCATGACTCATGGGCAGTAGCAAACCTCATGGAAAGAGAAACTTCATTTTTTTTTCTCTCGTGGTGAGAAATTTCATTTTCTTGGGGCACAAAAGTAAGATCTCATGAAATCCGTCTTACCTTTAAATTAGCATAATTGTGCCATCAATCGCCATCGACTTTACTCGCCATTCGGTAAACTCGAAAGAAAGTTCAGTAACTCGCCACGTATGGTGGCCTACGAGTATAGTACGTAAACGGTATTTGCCTCTCAAAAGTGGCTCTAAAGGGAGTATGACAGCAATGCAGCAGCCCGCTATTTTGAGAAACGAGAACCACAACAAGTGAAGTCACAGCCCAAACAGAACTTTTTAAGCACTAGAAACTGCACATGTACAACATACATTTTTCATAATATGTATGTTATAAAATACATATTACCAATAAGGGAAGCTATATTCAAAGTTAGGTTTACAACTTATTTCTCTCATGAAAAAACGGGTATTAAGCATATATTAGATCATGAACTATAAGTTTGCAACCGTGAGGTCAGGTCACAAGACTGAAACTTGGGGTGTAATCAGGAGGCAATTAATATAGGAGTGATATGAGGCGAGAGTCCAACTTTCGCCAACAGCCGTTGAATTGAGATTTATAAACGGTTCAGATCGGAAGTATCATACAACTCGTGTGAGTATAGAAGAGAAAACTCTTAATTATATAGGAATAGTAACGTGATTCGATGGTAAGCTATGCCATCTTCTTTACCGCCTTTTTCACCAAATTTCTTGTAGCCTAAACAATAAACGACATAACGCTGTCACCAACTAAATGCAAGCAAATTCCCTCAAAAGAAAACTAAATGTAAGCAAATTAATCCTGTTTGTAAGAACGAAATAAAATCCTAAGCCTTCAATGCATCATAAGAACCAAGAAAGTAAAAGACGGAATATGCCAAACATATTTGACATAGTAGAACTTAAGTGAGAAGAACTTTGAAGTTTACACGTACTAGTAGGGCAAGAAACTGTAGGAGCTTACTTGCCAAGTGGAAGAGGAAGGCACCGTGCAGGAGCCCAAAGATCACAGCAACATCCTGCCACCTCCTGACCCCCATGCTACTACTACGATCGCTCGATACCGTCTCTGTTGTCTGCTTAGGCTATGGAAATGCGAGGTAGAAGAAGAGGAAGGAGCTCAGAAACTAAAGAAGCGAGAGGAGGAGACGAGTGCGTAAAGAAGGCAAAAGAAGAAGGCGAGGCGACACCGTGGGCTCGGCAGGCAGGACGACAGGGGCGTCGTGTGCAGTAGAAGCTGGTCACCGTCTTCTTTTCGTGCGTATCTCTGTACGTACCTGATTGCACGACCTGTGTGTGCCGGCGCCGGCGTGTCTTTCCGGGCGCCAATTAACTTGCCGAGTATATAACCAAGCTCAGCAAGGGTGGCTTCGGTCGTAATGTTCTTGCGCGGATCAGATAAGCACGGCGAGAGGAATAAGGGAACTGGACGATGGGGATCGCTCGGACTGGAGGAACTAGTGGTGGTGATGTGCAGCAGTGGTTGCGCTTTCGTTTGCAGGAATTTATGGGGATTCCAGGAATCATTTGATTTGCCCCCGTCCGACGCCGTGAGGATGTGGTTGTGCAGTAGTGCCGTGTGCCTGCCTCGTGAAACTATAGTAGCTAGCTCTGGCTCTGGCTCTTGGCTCTGAAACTATTTTGCTCAAAAACTTTTCTTTGGTTCTTAATTGTGTTGTGTCATAGGTGTCTCTTAAGCAGCATAGGTGGCGAATATGCGCAAATGTGTTGTGGCGCGCAATCAGCCACAGGGGTAGTTATCGTGATAATTAATTGCTACGCGATTACTTCAATTATTAGACGGCTCGCTGAGGTCAAGGTGAAAGGAGGCGAAAATATGCCAGGCAGAGCATGATGGCAATTGAAAAGCGCCTGTGACCTATAATGGTTCGGTCTAATTGCATAGCGTGTATGGATTTCTTGAATGGATTTGCTAATTCGTAGTTGACAGAAAACTAGCAAAGTCTCAGTCAACACAACTAACCGTCAGTTCCTTGCGATGCGCATTTCATTCAACAACGTTCTCTTTCTCTCCGCTCGCCGAAATCGCTGTCTTCATCCCCGGTGACGACTAGAGTTAAAATTAGGGTTCCAAAAAGGTTATGCGGGGGATTCACCGTTGCTCTCGACTTAGAGGGATAGTTAGAAGAGGCGGTAATGGTGGTCCGAATAGGGCGAGGCAGCGCGACCCGTGGGTGGAAGAGGGCAGCCGCTTGGGCTAAGCTGGCACGCAGATTAACGCCAGCAGATGAAGGAGAGTGGTTGTGGTTAGAAGACGGCGGGAGGCAGTGACAGGTCAGGGTAGGCTAGAATAGAAATTAGGGTTTGGAGGATATAAGAGGTTCTGGGTAAATCTAAGTCGTTGAATTAATATCTAGCTGAGGATAATTGATTGGTGTTTAAGACAATCTCAGTCGACTGCTATATATCATTTTTTTAGCAGTACCAAGAGTTTTGAATCTCTCCGTGTGTTCATAGATGGATAAATCTCGTTGTCAGTCACTAATTCACTAAGCTCCGCGTTAAGAGGCATGCAAGTTCCTTTCCTTTCACGACGTGGTGCATGCCATCAGTAGGCCGGCATGGGCATAGGGGCATGGGTACGTGACTACACGTCCCCAGTTTCCGTCTATATGAACCGCTTCTTGCCATAAGTTAATGGCCGTATCAAGTGTCAACCCAAGGCGCAATCCCGTGGCCGTGGCCTTCCAATTCGGCAGTTCAATCGGCGGGAGGGCGATGCGCCACGGCGGCCCGCTCGGCCGTCGTCTCAAGTCTCAACGTGACGCCTTCAACAAAAGATCTCAACTTGACGTCGTGTTTTTTTCCCGCTCCCGTACTCAGCCCCAGGCCCCAGCGCATCCTATCCGGCACGGAGCAGACTGACGCGCACAGCGCATCCAGCCCAACTCCTCCACTTGCCTAGCTGCGTCCCCACGTACGTACGTGCGTGCACTGTGCAGCCGCCCGCGCGTGACCTCTCTGGCTCCGGGGTTTCGGTCATCATCGCCCGCACAGCCGCGCCGCACGGTACATGAGCGAACATCCAAAATCTTAAGACATCTTCTGTCTTGCAACTCTTCTCTAACCAGATTTGATTATTCACTTCGAGGCAACGGCAAATACATGATGTTATCGTTCACGTTCACATAATTAAGTACACTCAGCACTTGCTGACGTACCAAACAAATATGGTTCAAGATCGAGGGTAGGTGACTGCAGAGCTAGAGAATCCATCAGGGACCATGAACAAGTTATTATAGCTAAAGCATCACCAGAGCTTCACCACCTGCGCTCAAAGTAGGTGAAAGTCGTGTGATTTGTGAGCTAAATAATAATAGATGAACAGCTAGAAAAGTTCGGTGGCTTAGCAGTTGGCACGTGCAGAGTATAGAAAGAGCTAGCACTGGAATCATATGCATGACTACACGAGAAACACACACCAGATACCGTTCCTTCAGTTTGGCTAATATAAAAAGGGATTCCACAATCAAGTCCAAATTTTCAATCTTTGATAAACACTTTTGCCACTGGGTTACAGTTTTTTTCTCTTTCAGAATATGTTCGAAAACGCTAAAATACTTCTGTCATTCTGTATCAACCTCTTTTCCATCTAAAAAGGGAGTGAAAGAAGAGCATGTCGTTCAGAAATACGGTATTGCTAGCAAACAAGTATCACATGCTCCATAGATTCAATAAAATCCTGAACTTCCATAGCTGAACATTTGACATGAAACAATAATGTTAAATAAGAAAATTTTGCATAATGACTTGACAGAACATGATAAATCAAGACCGGTGTGCACCAGAGTGACTTTCAGCTTGGCTCCACCTCCTCATTACCATTAGATGCAAATTTATCTATTGGGATGGGTGCTAATTTGTAATCTTATCAATTGCGTTAGCAGGCCAAAATAGTGCTTTGTTAGTGCAGTTACATGTTTTTTAAATTGCTGGGATGCACACTCAACAAAGTGTAGAGTAGTGCCCAATCAAAACAAAAACACTGTGTTTTTTTTTCTAACTAGGCTGTAACAATACTCGTCTTCACACTTTTACATATGCAGCTTTTTAGGCAAAATACACTGCAGGTTTACATAAAAGTCCATACAAGATAAAAAATTATATAAGAGCTTCCCTGTATTACAGAAAAGATCCTGGATAAGGAGGTTAAGCCGCAGGAAAGTACTTTTATGCTGTCGATCTCACCGGAGATGTCAACATCAGTGGTGACAAGGTTGCTCCTGCCTTCACGCCCAGGTCTTGAGCTCAATATCTCTTCACAGATAGCCACTATGGGCAGCAGAGAGCAACATGCCTCCATATTGGAGGTTGAAGAGGGTGTCAGAGGGGATCGGCCAATGGCGGTAGCATTGCTGGCCATCGACCCAAAAATGTGCCAGCAGCTGCCAGGGGCAAGCGGTGAGGTGGTCTTTAGCCCTAACAGCCTTCCACATCGACGTGGCAGCTGATGGAAAGGCACCAGCTCAAGGGGGGATAGGACCATGTCACCTACAAAGTGGATGAGTGGTAGGAATCAAGGCAACCGCTAACAAAACCAGACAACACAAGAGGAGAGCCTATTGGAGCCGCTAAAGCCAGGAAAACTGAAGTTGTCATTGCTTGCGATGGTGGATCTCCACCAAGGGGGCGACCGATGAAGCTTCGTATGTACAAGTGGAAGAGGTGAACTTCCCAGCCGATGAGGGAACCGCCAGGATTCGATGCAGTCACGGGCAAAGCACCAGAGAAGGCAGACACATGAGCAAGAGGAGGAGCACCAGCCAGGAAGGGATGTACACCTAAATTTACTACACTTAGATCCTAATCTAAGTAATATATAGTCTATAGAGGGGTTGGGCCCCCTCCCCTCACACCGCGATCGGCGGCAGAGGTGGCCTAGATTTGGCCAAAAGGTGGAAAATGAGAAAAGGGGAGAGGAGGGGGGATAGAAGGAAATAGGTTGGGGGCTCCTCTTGTGGGTTTTTTAGGGATAAGAACTAGTGGCTATGTTAGTGAGTGTACATACGTAGTTTAATTAGCTTGCTGGCTATTTCCTACTTGTTTTCTATTTCCTAGTATGTTCGCACTTGTTGATTAATTCAATTAATTTGCATAATATAAACTAAATTTGATGTGGTTGTCAATGACGACTTAGAGAGAAGGGGTGCATGTCGAGCACAGATGAATTGCCGGGAGTGTTGATAAGTAAACTGGCATGGACGACGACCGCGATGCTAGGCGTCGAACACTAACACGGGTGACACGGAGATATTTGTAACCGGGTTGGGCCTCGAGGAGGCGTAATCTCATTGAGGGGTGCAGCTATTAGTTTCTCGGATTCTCGACTACAGCAGTGTCGTTAGACTTTTAGAAGAACTTCTCTCACACCTACGAATGGGCCCTCGGACATGAGAGAGAGCTCCCGATGAACTTGCCCACACCTATGAGAAATGAGAGCTCGTATTCCAAATGAGAGGTGAGTTACAAAGGACCCATGATGTGCTTTTCATAGGCCAAGAGATTGGGGCAAAAGACCCACCATGCCCTTGGTAGAAAGGAAAAGTAGAGGTAGTTTAGTCAACTTGGTCTATAGACTTGGTGCATGAGGATGAGGAGGCTTGGTCTATGGTCCATGGTACATTTGGTTCATTCCTCCTTGGTGGACTTGCTTCATGCATCCTTATGTTCGATTTCTTCTTTTGTGCTTGTATTTCTTGTCCTTTCTCTTTCAGTAGCTTTGGCCGTATGTCATGCGAAGGAAAGCCCTCTAGCACGAATCGATTTTGTCCCTTACTGTAGTAGCCCCCTTAACTTGTAGATCTGTGGACACATATACAGGTCAAAAATAAAGATTGACGTTTGAAAGGACCTTAATAGCTAAGATATCGCCTAGAGGGGGGTGAATAGGCTCTTAAAATCACTTACGGATTTGGCTTAATCCAAATGCGGAATTATAGTAATCGGATTTTTACAAGCTCAAATCCTATTATGCTAGTCTTTCATATGAACATAAAAATCATATGTGAATATATCAATGTTAAGGATACAAGGGTGATAAACAAGCAATTCAACTTCTACAAGAGATATACAAGAAATCTAGTACAAGTATGAAATACAATAAGTAAAGGAGACAAGAGACAAACGATGTATGACCTCGAGTTCGGATATCCACCGATATCCTACGTCTTCGTTTTAGGACCCGATCATGCTTGATCAAGGGTGGGCTCTCTCTCAAGCCGTTTCCTCTCGAGGACTCTCCAGAGTTTCCCCGATCACTATGGTCAGCTCTTTCCTCTACCCCCAAAGATGGTGAGCTCCAAACCACTTCACAATCTCCCGAGTCTCCTCACAAGCTTCTTGAGGAGATTACCGAGCCACCACCACCAAACCGTCTAGGAGTAACTCTCACTCAAACACAATCGATGCCGAATGCTCAAATAATGCAACTTATGCACATACCTTGTGCAACTTATGCACATACCTTGTGCAACTTATGCACAAAGACTTCCCTCACACCTCACAAATAGCAACTTATGCACAAGGGGCTTTAGAGAGGGAGGAAGCTACTAGAGATGCTCACATATGATTTTAGAGGTAGCCAACAACTGCCAAGCTAGCCTAATGTGGAGGCTATATGTAGCCAACTTTGAAAAACTAGCCATTGGAAAGGAATTTGGGCAAATTGGGACTGTCCGGATTTGACCCGGACCCTCCGGGTTCACACAAACGGTCAGAAAAATGACCGTTGAAACTTCCAGACCCTTGACCCGGATCCTCCGAGTTGAGGTCCGAGTTGTCCAGTATAAATCCGGACCCTCACTCGGACCCTCCGGGTGACACTCCGGAAATCTTCTGTACAACCCAAACCTGGCCCGGACCCTGGCCCGGAGGGTCTGGACTTTTCAGGACAGAAATTCGCACAGAGCACTTGATGAACCCAGATCACTTCGAAACAAATCCGGAACACCTTGGTTCAACCCGGAACACCTTGGGGGCTTGTCTTAGGTCATATACTTCGGAAATGACCTCCCGGAGTCCATGAACCTAGCCAATCAACCAAACCACTTAGGTTGGTAGGATTACACACGCCTAGACACCAAGTCTAGGGACAACACATGCAATATCGAACTATGCCCAAAGCCTCCGAGCACTCACAGCTCGAAACCTCCAGACACACTAGAACACTGAGTTATAGCACCTCCACCACAAAGGAAACACGACGATATGCAACATATGTAAAGACTTGAGCACTCGACACATGACGTGAACAAGCTAATCATCCGATAGCCCCTCTTTATAATACGGCTATCTAACCTATAATCCGGTCTCTCTCCAAACTCCTTGAGACCGGTCAAACTAGGAAGACCTAGTCTAGGCATACATTTGCCTTGCGTATTCCACTTGAGCTCGATGATGTCCATCTTCCTTGCTCTAAGCAGAATCACCTTGATTAGCGTCACCTCATGAAGTTGTGGACTTTACAGTGCAAATTCAGTTGTTTAGAAAAACTGTCTTCTGCCAGCTTTTTGTAATGTACTGAAATTTCAGTGCTCATTTTCTAAAATGTTGTAGATAGTTTGGATCAACCAAAAGCCATATGTTCATTTTGAAACAGCTACAGCAGCTTTTCTAGATAGCCAGTCGACAGCAGCTTTGTAACAACCACAGTCTAGCCAAACAGGTCCTTATCATTTTCTTATACAAATCACGCAATTTCTACTTGCAATATGACCTATTGGCAGGTCAGACTAACTATTCACATCGGCCAATTCTCCTTGCGGTTTGATTCCAGTCCGGTGGACGTAACGCACAAAGAAAACGCTGAGTGAACTATATGATACAAATATTTTTGAACACATTATATACACCAATGTGACTTTCAATTGTCCTCACCATGGCCAAAGCCAGTATTTATTCTTCCACTCCCGATTTCCCTTATCCGACGGTGGGTGCTGCTTGACCTGCACCTGCGCCCCTTAACATCACATTGGATAATGACGGGAGACCTCGATGCCTGCCTCTACTTGTTGGCTGATCTCAGTTTATGGGTCGAGAACCACGGGAGCTGATGCCCAAGGCTAAGCGTGGTCACCACCAGATCTACTACCCAATGTGCATGATACCGTCGATACATAACCATGCTAATACACTATGCATCAGCACCGCATCGCACTACACAAATTTTCATTGCCGATAACCATTGGCTCGTTGCATTAGCGGCGGCAATGGCATGATGAGTGAATGGTGAGGAAAGAGAGGGCAAAACCATCCGAGAATAGTTTGGAGTGGCACGTGTCTACGTTTTGTTTGTTTGGATTAGAGCTTTTCGATAAGCAGCTAGAGGCGGTTCATCCTGAAAAGTAGTTGGTGGAAGCAGCTGGAGGACAAGCAACTGAGTGGTTTGGCAAAGGCGTTTTTGGATGGGTTTGACAGCTGTAACTATTGGTTGAATGTCTGAAATGTCTGAAATACTCTTGGTTACTAAACATGTTGTCTAAGTGCTAAATAAGCACGATTTAATAGTCTTTGACGTGATTTCTACACAAATAACATGATTACAGCTAATTCATCATTCTACATCGTCACATCCTATATTACATCAAAAAAATGCTTCAGATATGGAACCAATAATACGTGCACACGAACTGCCATCAAGCTATGAGAACTGTATCATTGACATGTATGAGTACTAAATATAACAATATTGGACGTGTTCATATACACGTAATACAAATTTGTAGCATTTCAAAGCAAGGCCATTTCACCAAAATCTTCACACGTATATCTCTGTCTTCTCCTTCTTTTGTACCTCTTCTCTATATTTGTTCACTCAAGTTTCAGTAACACTCCCGTGATTATCTCCCTCAAAATAAACTGCAGTTAGTAAAATGTGTATGAATGTATCAAATACAAACATGCAGGCCTTCCTTTCTGGGATGAAAAGTAGCAATAATGCAAAAACATAAGTATATGTCATGATCTTTTTGTTGTGCAAAATTGAAACCAACAAAGAGGTTGTAGCTCTGACTATACTCTGATAGGTTAACAATTTGTACCATGAACAAAACCATACAATCTGAATCAACTTTTACAACATCTAAACATGTGAGTATATTTGAGTATATGTCATGATTACCAGGATGCTACAAAGTTGGAAAGAACAAACGAGAACATCACAGATTGGTGCATTTGCTTCAACAAATCATTCATGCCATAATCACTGTATGAATCCATGCTCAGTTCAGTTCTATATGCACGTGATCATTTCCTGAAACCTGGTGGCGCTATTCTCCCGGATACCACGGTCAATCCAAACCTTTCCAAATTCCATCCTGATTTCCTCATGTTCCAATTATTCACAATCAAAATCACATAAAGCATCTACAACCAGTAGCAAATTAGTTGCAGCACCCAAATCAGAGGCAGGCCCGAGCTCGCCTTGCCAGTTTGGGGGCGGTGGCGACGGCGGCCTGGACAGCTTGAGCAGCGACTGGGGGCGGCTTGTAGGGGGCGGCTCATCGGGGGCAGTGGAGGGAGCCTTGGTCGGCGGGATGTCAGGAGCGAGGAGGTGGGCTCGTGGGCTGCTCGGGGGCAGTGGAGGGAGCCCCAGCCGATCAGATCTCTGGGACAAGGGCGGCGGCTCCTAGGCTGCTTGGGAGCGGTGGAGGGAGCCCCAGCTGGCCAGATCTCAGGAGCGAGGGTGGCGGCTCCTTGGTTGCGGTGGGGGTGCTGGAGGGAGCCTCGGCCAGCCGGATCTTGTGGCGGCGGCTCGTGGAGAGGCAAGAGGAACGGGAGGACGGGAGCGAGAGGAATGGGAGGAGGAAAAAAATTAGAGATTTTACGCATTTATACCGGTGGTATTTGCAAGTAAATATCGTCAATTAAGAGGATAGTTTGGTATTAGAGGATGCGGGAGGCCAGGAGGAGCTGCGGAAAGCATCCCAAATGATGCTTTTGACTTTACCGTGCATTTTTCATAAGTGCTCGTAGAAAACACTTCTCAAAAAGTGATTATTTGTTTGGACTTATACTATTAGTGCCTAGATACACGTTAAGCACAAATACAAACCCAAATAAACACACCCTTAAGCTTATTTCGGAGTAATATGTCACCAATTTCATCATTGGAGTGTCATTCTCCAAAATGCAATGTTTTCGAGTGGCATAAAAATCCAATTTTATACGCATTACCCTCCAAAATGCAGTTCTTCCTTCAGAACCGATCCTGAGCGTCGATCTCCGCTCCAGCGGCGCTACGAGCAACAGTAGAACGCAAGATACGAATCGCCCTCTTCCTCCTATCCGTCTTCTTCCCCTCGTGCCTTCCTGCTTCCCGGATCCTTCTTCGCTTCGCCAATTTCAGAAATTTTTGGCAGGAGGGCCAATAATTACTTGTCTGGTCAATCGGGAGGATCAGTAGCGGGAAGAGGAGATGATCACGCGAGCGAAGCTGGTGGAGCAGCTGAGGGAGCATCAGATCCGGTCGGCGCAATCCTACTCCGCGGCCCTCGCGGTCTTCTCCCCCAACCCCCACATCGCCTCCAGGTCAGGTTCCCCTCTTCTTGGTTTCTCGTTTATGCTAACATTTCATGCGCTTTGGTTTAATTGAATGGCCCTTTTGGGTGTATCCTCGATTGAGCGTAAGGATCGTTGGAAACGCACGATACAGAGTGGAGCCTTTTTGGTGTACCTTCTGCTTGCTTTATTGTATGGATCTTGGCTGATCTGTATAGATCATGATCTTGGTTAGCTCCTAGCGGTGACAACAGGAAGAGATTTTAGTTACTTTTATCCGGGATTTATGCGATATGGTTGTGAGCAGATAGAGATTTACTGCAATACAAAGAATCAACTTTGCGGCTAATTGGATGTAGAAGTGTTCAATTGGAGGCATAATAGCATAGAAAATGTTGGGAGTTCGTGGTTTGGCGAAAGAGATCTGCTTTGAAAATCAGGGTTGTTGAATAGTGTGGGCATATGCTGTCCATTAGATGGCAAGCTGGAGGCATCATCTGCAGGGGTATAATCTCGAAGATAAGGCTCCCTTTTGTGTGTGTGTCAACTGTCAAAACAATAGCAAACCTTCTCTGTGTTGTTAGCATTTGGATGAAACTCATGAATTACATTGATTGCTTTTGAAGTGAAGCCCTCCCCATGATCATGGTTGATGGGGTATTGTCTATAGACAACTATACTCTTGAACCAATGAAGCATAGTGTCTCTAGGGGTTACCATGTAGATTGTCTGTTGGTTTTGTCAGTTGATGAATCCAGCAACTTTTAAAGGGACACATAAAATGAAGGACAGATTGAATACCATCACTAGTGTACCTATACCTGAGCAAACTCGTGTCTGGTCCGCGTCGGGCCTAGCTTCATTCGAACCACCTGGCCTAGGTCCAGGACTACAGTTTTGGCCCAAAACATTAGTCGTCGTAACCTGGTTGCTAACAGACCTCAAATCTAGAGCCTGGCCTGCCCTAAATCCGAGCTCAAGCCTAGCCAAGTCTGTTTACCTTGGGGCAGGTCAGACTCAATTTGCTCAAGTATAACTTGTACCACTCATCAATATAGATGCAGAGGCTTCAATATATGCTTAGCTAGTCAGAATGCTGCATATGTTTAGCACTTCTAGTCCATCTTTTGCTTAACTGTTATGGTGTGTTTAAGATGACATGCATGTCATACAACCCATGTTTTTTTAAGTACATGTTACACGGCATGCCAGTCCGCCACTCCATCTTTCAAGTGATTTGGAGTGTCTTTGTGGCATTGCACATGGTCTGCTATGCCAGTTGGAAGGCCTACTCGCCTAGATGACATACACATTACTTTTCCATTACTGCCTAATTGATGAATGGAACAAAGTGCTACATACCACATAGTGCATATTGAGCAGTCTGTCAAAAATATTTCACAGTTTAACGGTCCTAATTGGGAATGTGATACAGGTTTAGGGACATGAGTTTTGGGTCATGAATTGGAGGTTTATCTGGAGGGATCATAAGTTCGAAAGCTCATATCTAGGGTTCAATCTGGAGGAACCATTGCTTTCCTTCCCTATCCTGTGAAAGACATTCAAGCAAACAAACTGCCCCCCCCTCCCCCTCTTCAGTCAACTATCAACATTTGGTGTACACAATTTTTATTAGAATGGAGAGCACCATTTTATTAGAATGGAGGGCCGTGTATATTCATGTTGCTTGTAACAATCTGTTTGCTTTGGCAGATTGAGACTTTGCTGATGGCCCTTGGCCTTTTGCAGCCATGCATACCTGTGCAGAAATAGTGATCCTTTCTATTTAAGAAGTTGCTATGAGTTAATGTTGCTGGCAACGGTGGGAAGTTGGTAATTGGCATGATGACTTGATGAACAATGTCATGGTGCAAGTTTGCTAGCAATCTAGCTGCCATGTCTTCATTTGAAGCCAGCATGGTTGAATGTTGTGCCACCATCGTATTTACACATGGGCCACTTGTGAGCACCCTAGGATGAGTCTCTAGTCAATGGAGCCCTCTTTTTATGCTTTGTGATCAGGAATAAGCTCTCGAATTGGCCATTTTACTGCCAGTTAATAGGGATATTGGAACGAACTGAAGCATTATCTTTCATGTGGATGGAAAAGAAGGGGATTCCCACCATCAGATCAGAATATGAACCTCTGAGGAAAGGCTACTTTGTAGAATAACAGATCATTACAACTGAAGATCTGTTAAACTATGACCTTAAAGAAAAAGGTTGAGGTGCACAGCGGCATGTAAGACTTACGGTCAGTTGGTCAACACAATATGGTAGAGAAAGCATGTTCGCTATGCTCATGATTCTGAACAAATGTCTTTTACGGTCAGTCGGTCAACACAATATGGAATGTCACAAATCTTATACTTGAATATTCCTGCAAGCCTACAAGTCTCTTCAACTGAAAATTTGAAGCTTTGATTATTCGGTTTGTTTAAACTTTAAACACCCCTGAGGAAAAATATTAGGCCAACCTAGGACTAAATTTCAGCAAAAGCAACTTCGAACGATGTGACCTGATGGCATTTGCTTACATTATAGCATTGATTTGCATTTACTTTTGTATTAGGTGCAAGTAAACTCAATGTGCAGTTGTGAATCTATGCTACTTGAATGAAAAGCACTGGCAACCTTCCAATGCCAGTGATTCACCAAATGAAACAATTTTTTGAATTTTGGGCATGTCTGAACAAAATACTGTACTGATTTGCGTGTAAAAGTAAAACTGGAAACCACAAATGGCCATTGGCACAAGAAAATAATGCTCAGAAATCCAATCCTGAGACTCAGTTTTGTTTATCTTGTAAGATGGGCGGACCTCCTTTTTAAAACTGTAGTCATGTGTACATGCGTTTACAAAATTGAATATTTACTGGTTCAAATGCATATCAGTTTGCTCTTTCATAATGGGAAAGATATGAACAGTGTATTACCGTCGTTGAGACTGAGTGACATACCAGATGCCAGCCTACACGGGATCAAGCCAACAAGTGGTTTTGAAACTGTGCTCTGTCAACACAGTGATGTGTGATCTATTGTCCTGGTTCTGGGGTGAAAACATCTGTATTTACTTAGTATCGTCTAGGCAAAGCCTATTGCTTAGTAAACCATTGTAAATTCTGCAGCATTGGGGACATTTTCATACATGGGTGTTTTGATATTACATTAAGGCTCGTTACTGTCTTCAAATATTTAGTTATGATGCTTTACATAAGTGGTGCTCGGTGGAACCATCTAATGTGGTACACTGCAAACCTATCATCTTTAAGTCCCTGTAGCCTGCATTCCAATGAATCATGTAATGATTCAGATTAAGCTTCTCTTATTGATGATGAATGCCTTTTGTTTTCACTACAGTTGAGGAGTTTCAATTTATCATCTCATCCCCTATCCTCTATCTTGAACGGTAATAGATTTGGCAAATTGTCATTTTGTAATAATGTCTGAACTTAGCTCATGGTAGGATGGAGAAAAGAAAATTGAGTTTTGAAGTAGCATACACAAATTAGTATATTTAATGCAGTTGAGCCTAGATATTTGCAATTTTGAAATCCTAGCTTATTTACAAAGTTCAAAGTTCAAAGTAGCATATAGAAAGTAGCATAGTTGATGCAAATGTGCTCTGGGGGTATTTGCAATTTGGAAATCCATGCTGATTCCCATTTTGGTTAGTATAAAAATGTTGACTGTAGCATATCCTGTTTCTGCTTAGTTATGAGACCAGAGTATGCTTATTGCTCTTTAATTCATTATTTTACTTAAATTCATGTTCTTCTGTGTTGCAGGCAGGATCTGAAGGTTGCTCTCTTCTATGCTGCCTTGTTTTGTTTTCTCATGGTGTGGTGCTATGTCGCCCTTTACCTGAAATGGTTCGGACTTTCATCCCTCTTTGTATTTTTTGGAATCCTTCTTCCAGTAAGTCTCAAAATCTCTAGGCATAGAAGGCTGAAGAGGAAAAGGGAAAGAAGATTGTTGTTACCTTTGTCCATGTGAATATATTTCTGATATATTGTAACATTTTAGTAAAATGGCTCAACTACAAATAGCAAATTCCTGGGTTTACTCAATTTTCAGGCTCGGCTTACGCTCTCCAAAATGTTGTATGTATTACCTATTTTTCTTTTGTGCATGCACGTACATATGCACAATCACTTGTCTCAGTTTTCGCCTTCTTTTTCAAACTTCGTCCTTGAAAGGTAATGCTATCTTTAGAAATTTCTAAAGAGCAAATCTTTCCAGATCTTACTTGCTTATTTTGTGCATTTGCTTGTGGATGCAATCATGTGAAATATCTGGTCAATTATCACTTCACTTGGAATCAGCTTTTGTTCAGTGTGCCAAGGGAGCTACTTTATCAGTTTTTAGTATACCCGTGTGTATATGTAGGTTTGTTTGATCACTACTCCTTTTTCTTTCCGGTAATTATATTCCCTTTTTCTGTATCTCAAAAGTCAAATAAAATCTGAAGTGTCCTAGAATTCAAGAGAGTTGTTGCTTCTTTTTTCCTCTGTTTCTATTGTCGGCCTATCATCTGCTGCACTCTGGTCTGCGCTCTTGCTATCTCAAAATCTCGATCCTTTCCGGTACACTGTTTCTACAAGATGGCTGCGTTTCTTGAGCCCGAAAGGCCCGGTAAAACCCTATCTCCGATGCAAGAGATGTTTAGATGACATTTAAAAAAAATATTTTCAATGCAAGAAATGTTTAGATAGATGTTTGAAAAAAAAAGAGAATACTACCATGTCAGAAAATTTCTACTTAAGAGCCATGACGTCCAATACAAATAACTGTTAAATTTTACGGGCGTTTAGATAATTTAAAAGAGCTTAAACTTCGGATTCTTCTCTAAACGGCAATGCCAACATAAAGACTTGGATTGATGTCAATGTTAACAGAATGACTGAGATTTTTTTCCCCTAGCACTCATGTTAGCATCGCATTGGAGATGGCCTAATGCCACATCAAAAAGTGTCTACTTAAGAGTCATAACCTTAAATGTAAATAATTATTTTACAGATACTTAAATAATTTAAAAGAGTTTAAACATTCGATTCTTCTTGAAATAGCGTTGCCAAGGTAAGAATTGAAATTGATATCTATACTAACATAATAGTTAGAATCTTTTTTTCTTAACGTCCACCGCTAGGGTCGCGTGTGAGCTTGGCATAACATACATAGTCAGACCAGAATTTCTCCTCAGACGCACTGCTGCTGCTCGTGGTTAAAAAACTAGAGGCACCTGCCACTCTGAGGGGATAAGGGCAAGTCCAGCAGCTCCCCTAAAATCTCTCCTCTATATCTTCATATAAAGGACTTCCCTAAAAAAAATTTCTCTTAAAATTTGTTTAACTCCAGCAGCTTCCCTAAACCATCTTCCCTATATTCCACTCACATATATTTTAACAATATCCTATAACTAACAATATCCCCTATATTCCTTTTTTTTTCCTTCCTCCTTTCTCTTTTTTTTCTTCTTTTTTCCTCCTCCATTTCTTTTTTCCTCTTCCATTTCCTTTCTTCTTTTTTCCTCCTCCATTTCTTTTTCTCACCCGGCCGGCTCTTCCACCCTAATAGGCCACGGCCCATTTGCGCTAGGGGATATACATCCCCACTGCCGCGCCCCCTATTCCCATCTCCATCTTCCCCGCCCCTCCCATCTCCCCCGCCGCCACCGCAGGCCGTCGCCGTCCACGCACTGGCCCAACGCCAGCCTCGCGGCTCCGCACCTCCCCTCGCTGGTGCCGCCGCTCTGCGGCGCTCGCCTCCTCCGCCTTCCCCGGGCTCCGTCGCCTCCGTCCCCTCGCCGGCTCCTCTCTTCGTCGCCGTCCACGCACCGGCCCAGCGCCAGCCTCGCGGCTACGCTCCTCCCCTCGCTGGTGCCGCCGCTCCGCGGCGCTGACCTCCTCCGCCTTCCCCGGGTTCCGCCACCTCCGTCCCCTCGTCGGCTCCTCCCACGTCCTCTGCCTCGCCGCCGGCGCTGGCAAGCCATCGACGCAGTCCAGCGTGGTGGCGGGAAGGACACTTCCGGAGCGTGGTGGAGGGAGCTGTTGGCGCGGTCGGGCGGATCGGGGAGGGATCGGGGAGCCCCGAAAGGTAGGGGGGAGAGAGAGCGATACCGGGGAGCTCCGATAGTAGGGGAGACAATCGGGAAATTGCTGGAGGGCCATTTTTCTCTTTTCCCCCCTATTTTAGGTATCGGGGAGGCAATAGGGGAGTTGCTAGACTTACTCTAAGATCTCCTTAGTTTGTCCATGGTTCGGCACAGGACCAATGACACTGTGTTGTAACTTGAGCCCCGGAGCGCGATTGGTGATATGATGGGACGTGCTGTCGATGCGTTCGTTATCCGCGGACAGCGCCTCGTCACGGAATCGCTGTCACGGCCGGGCGGGCCGAATCAGTTGCCATCTCGCCGGTGCCGCTCTCCCTCCCTCCGTCCTTCCGAACTGCCCACCCGCGGAGCCCACCGTCTCTTCCTGCACCGGTGCCGCCCGCCCAAACAGTCGTGCCACTTAACATCTGGACGTTACGTCGCGCGCGCGGCGCCGGCGAACGTGGGTTCCCAGCGCGTGGTCGAGGCGCGGCCACGGAAACACTGCCCTAATGCCCACGCGAACCGGTCCTGTGCCCGAGCGCGCGTGATTAGTTGCCACCCGCGTGGCCGCGTCGCGCACGCCGCCCCAGCCGAGGCAAAGCAAGCATACGCCGCGCGCACGTCGATAGCTTCTGTGCGCCGAGGACCCGAGGTGCGCCCGCCGTGTTGGAATCTCCATCATCCTCCCAAATCTACTTAATTGGTAGTTCGATACCTTTTTGACCCACCGGAGCGTCGATTACTTGCGATATGCTCGTAGCATTGTTACCACAAGTAGATAAATTTGTCGTCTAGTGAGGGAATCATCTATCTTCCGAGAGAGACAGAGCACTGGGTTGGAGTTCAGCACGAGTGCACGACCATTCATGGCAGTTTCAGACTACTAGACGGGAACAAATATCTAAGCTACTCAAATTCTAGCACATGCAACATGCTAGCACAATTTGCCAACTCCGAGTGATTGGATACTATACCATCCGAAAGGTTTCAACATTCGTAACAGAATATTTTAACAGTTTATGTTTATATTATTTTATCTTTATAATTTTAATGACCTGTTCTAGAAAGAGAAGAGAGTATATTTTTGTGCATAATTTATTCAAAAAAATTTTGCATGAAAAAGAATCATGTACATAATTTTTTGTTCATGAATGTGCAAAAGAACATTTTGTTATTGATTATTTCATTTGTGAACCTGAAAAAAAACATTACCACAATATATTTTGTGTCAACATGAGTACTATCAGATGAACTAAATCTCCACCGAATATTACTTAGCATTACAGTACTTTTGTTGTTTATGAATTAGTTGGGTGCTCGAATACTCAAGAGAGGGTAGATGGTAGATGAATAGATAGAAAGAGTGAAGAACTTGAAGATGAAAAAGTGATGGATTGGGGGGTCTTTTACAAAATGAAAAGAGCTGCATGATGAAGAATAGGATAACATTGGATGTTGTTATAAAAACTTAGCATAGTACGTGGACACTTAACTATAAATAAAATTATATATCTCCCTATTTGACCTGGTTCATGTGCACTAGTTAGTCAAGTAGCCTATCATCCAAGCACGTGTGCTTAAGTAGCTCTGCGCGCCCCATTAGCCGAGCCTTTTCTTTCTTAACAAAGCCACTTCTGCCACTGGCGCTCTAGTATATTACTTTGGATTTCAGCATTTAGTTGGGCAATGTGTCCACTCACACTGCCCACGGCGGGCCGAAGAGCCATAGAACCCTTTTGTTCATCTTTTATCAGAAAGGCCTGCACCTAGCAGGGCCACGTTATGGTGATGCACGAGCGCCTCCTAGGATACCTACCATATCCCGCGATTGGCATAGCACAACAGTATCACTATATGTATCAGTGTGTCTTTGATCACCAACTAGACTTGGCATCATCTGCCGAGTAGTACAACTCCTAACTTTTACCGATAAAAATTGTGTCCAGTGCCAATGTGTCTTTCGCTGTCTCAAGAGCCCCTGTGTTTGCGTGTTCTTCTGGTAGCTTTCTACGCGGCAAACTAGGGAAAGTAAGAGCATTGTATGTTCGTGTCCCATGAGTGCCCAATGGAACGATAAGCTGCGACGTTAAGGCCAAAGGGCACATGACAAGTGCCTGCACCAAATGATGGCTCGCCCATTTGAGCTCTTGAGGCTGCAGCAAGCCGCAACACACTTCAGCATGCACTCAGCAGCTCGGCTACTTTTCTTCTAACCTGGTCATTTCTTGGGCACATTAACTAATTGGATGCTAAGCTCATCGAGTTGCCCTTTGATCAAAATGACTTGTTTGTCTGTTGAGCAGTCGACACATCCTTGTGCGCTTGCATTAGCATTTTTAGGTAAAGGCAGTCTAATATACGGAGGCCCTTCTTTTCTTCTCCCCGCATCATCTTTTTGTTCATGCACGTTCGTGAATCATGATGTCCAGGGAGATCAAAACATCTTTCCCAACACTTACTGTTCTATTTTCTTTCCCTTTTTAACCCTGTTGATAGTTGGCACACGGTTGCCGACAGCAATTGGGCGTCTATGTACATGACCATCGTTACTCGTTATTATCAGAATCCAGGAAAGCAGGTCAACCTAAACAGGAATCGCGCGCCAAAAGGGAGTAGAACAAAAAGAGAGCCAAACATGCTAAACTAAGTGAACAATTGTTACTGAATTGTTTTCAAATATTAAGTACACAGGGTTTTGCAATACTTTTGGTTTGCAATATGCTAACGAAAGGAAGATAATAGGATGCAACTTGCAAGGACCGAACCACTTGATCTGTCAAGAGTATAGCAGTGGGATGAGTTTTTTTCATAACAAATACTGATGCCAAGGTGTAGCCCATGCGACGGCATGCATGCATCCTTTTCTAGTCAAGGCTTCCTTGGGCCATCCGACGCATGGCACTGTGCGAGCTTTCTCGATGACCATGCTTGTAGGAGCACCTTAATCATGCTGCATGCACGGTCATCCCTGGGTTGCAAAAGGAGGAAAGCCATCGAAAAGGAAAAGGCCAAAAGTGCGGCTACAGATTGAAAAAACTATTGCAAAGTTCAAAAAATAGAACTACAAATGCAGAAAATACCACACAAAATCCTTTAGGAATTTGTACTAGGCCTAGGCTGCGACAAAAACCTTTAGGCATGATCCCCCCCTACGTGGTTCATGGACTCTCACGGTTTCGTCTCAAGCCCCGTTTGGGACGTATAACTTTTTTTGAATCCTGTAGAAATTTGGACTATTCACTGTCGAATTCGTTTGTTCTAAACGGACCCTTAAGCACCGCTACTACTGAAACCTCACCGAAAATTTTACCAGACTACCAACTTTCAAACGTGTATGAACAAGAGAAAATAAATTCATTGTCCAAATAATGGTCCAGCCCCACCGGATAGATCGCCCGCCGATGGAACAGTTAACAGTGCCGAAGAACAAAAGCAGTACCAGTACTAGCTAGCATACCAAACAGGACAGCTCAAATCAGGTATCGTCAGAGAAGAGATCACCCCTCCCAAGTCTTCAACTGTTCATCCGCTAGCTTCAGCGTCACCTCTCCCAGCAGAGGAGGACCATAGGCGCGACTACACGATCAACCCCGGGAGGCGGCAAGCACGTCGCCGTCCACATGCAGTACTAGCGTACCGCAAAGCATCCCCTGTGCTGTGCTGTGCATGCACGCACCCAATCCAATATCCGATCCAATCGCTGAGCTACTACCATCCATCGTTCACGCAAGTTTTTTTGGAACAGTGGGGCGCAGCTGTGCATTCTTTAATACTTGATCGGGGTTGGACACCGAGATGGGCGCACCCACTGTACTCAACTCCAACCCCGCGCTCGAGGGGGCCCCGCTGCCAATGATATGCAGGACCAGTGGCTTTCACCTCATTAGCGAGTGGCCACTGCATGTGCCCGGCGAGCCAGCTCAGGCATGCAGGCCCTGTCACGCCTTGCGAGATATGCAATCTGATAGATGGCTAGCCGTGTAGGCCGATCTGACAGGGAGAACGACGTACGGAAACGGGACCGGCCTGTGAGCCGTACAATTAATAGTATAGTATTGCCTAGGTCAAGAACCGCCGCGCGGAGGCTAGCTAGCTCGCGCATCTCCTTCGGCCGTGCGCGCCAGGGTCGCCGTGGCTGTTTGTTCGTTGGCACACCGGGGACCGGCCGGCCGGCCGGGCTGTGGAACGTACGTACGTGTTCAATCAACACGGGATATCGATCGATCTCCGCGCGTGCATGCACCGGACCGGGAAAACGAGGGGCGAGAAGACGTAGCACGCGTACCTGCCGTACCGCCGGAACCTGCATCGATCGCCGCGCGCTTCCGGCGCCCCCCCGACGCCGACGTCCTTTGGCGAGAGCGACGTGGTGTGGTGAGCCATACGACCGACGCATAGCGGCAACGCAAACCACTGTTTCCCCCTGGCCGCCTCGCGCTTTGCGACTTGGCGAGCTAGCTAATCCATCGGTCGGTCGTTAGGTTCCATCCAGCCTTGTTCGGCTGTTGGAATCAATTGATAGATCATGTCTAGCTAGCTAGCTAGCTGCTGGGGCGACTAACATACTCTCAGTTTTCGGATAGCTTTTTCTTCTTCTTTTGCCACCAAGGATAGTTCTTATTTTTACCAACATTTTCTCCCACCGATATCTGATCAACACTGCGCGATCCTCACAAACTACTCCTAACTCAATCATATTCATCCACTTGCATTGCTCATTGCTCGTGCTTGGTATATTAATGAATGATAATTGCATCACATTTAATCTTAATAGTGATTAGCACGATTCCGTAAAGGTTGAGATAATAGCTTACCTAGTTGCGTACTACTAGTAGTTTAGCTTAGCTGCTGAACCAGAGGATGCATGCACGGGCGTGTGCAATGCATGGAACTTTCTTGGGTATTGTTGACTTGAACCCGATCCTTTCCGCCTGTCCCGACTGAGCCAGGCCAACCAGACCGTTGACGTGAAGTGCAACCACTGTAGTAGTGGTACTGCGGAGCAGTGCCTCACCTGCACCTGCATGCTCTGAGCTGTTCACACAAATGTATTGTACCAAATGCGGCGACTGCTGCGTGCAGAGCTGCAGATCGCATGCAAAAGCGGAGCACGTGAAAGCTCACCGTCCGGCGGCATTAAAATGTGAATTATGTGATCCTATATGCTGCGGCAGCACGTAAGAGTTGTATATTGCTGACCCGGCCGCTTATTGCTTAAGCGTACACTGTATGAATGTCAGTTCGCATGTGCCGGCCGTATGGAAAATCTGATTCGCACGCTTTGCCGTATGTCCTATGATCGGAGCTGGTTCCCACCGTTGAGCATGTTACTGTTTTTTCCCCCTTATTATTATTGCTAGCAAAGAGCTGAAATATGGAGGATATGAGTAACACTCTACTACTGTTTGCCAGGCCGAAAACATGTGACAATTTGCTTGTTTAAAGAGAAACTTTGTCAAACTCGGAGTGTTTTCCTTTCTGAGTTTACATCCAGCGCTGGCCACCTGACGTTTCTTGATACTTGCATGACTCCAAATGAAATATTTACGGCCTTTGCCTAAATATTTGCTGCAAAAAGTTTTTTCTTATTTCGTTCTCGTTTTTTAAGATCCATGAGGGGAGCATCAGCTGTAGTAAGACATTTTTTCGTGTGGCAAGGATAATCATCAGCCAAAGAAATACTACGAGAATAGGTTGGAGGAGTTATCTATCCTCATAGAAAGAAAGCGAGCACATGAACCTAAGACCTTAACGGCCACGACCTTGTGTTTTACCATTAGATCATATGGACATAGTATTTAGGATCTTAGGTCAAATCTGAGACGGCCCATTGGGCAAAACATTTGGGAAATGAGCTTTTCTACGGTCCTTGAAAACTACCTCAACCGTCCAGGATAGGTCCATCTGACAGCTGCAAACTCATGGTACCTACGGTACCGTTTGCCCGTCCCGTGCGAACAAGCGGAGGTACAAGTCAATACAGATAAGATGATGAATTCGTCTCTGGAGCTCTCGCACCTCTAACCGCACGGCACACTCGCTCGAGGGCACGACAAAGCTCATGTCAGACTACAGTTCGCTTCTCTCGCATCCTCTTGCGGCCGCCCACCGCCACCACGCGACGCTGGCATGCCGGAGGCCACTCCCTGATTCTCCTTGCAAGGTCGCCTCTCCCCATCTCCGATTACATGCAGCAGGCCACCTCTTTCTGCCCTGCCCACTTACTAATTCACTAAAATCCATGAAGGTTCCGATCCCAATTCGATGCACACTGGCTAATTCTGACCGCTGTCCCGTCGAATCTGCCGCTTCCGTGGGTGGAATCCCCATGCCTTGATATAGCTTGGTGTGAATGAACTAACCACCATGACGGGAAGCTCGAGAACCGACCTCGCCGGGAGCTTCCACGAGGGCCCACCAGTGCACATGCCGAGGGTGCCATTGCAGCAGCCATCACTAGCGAAGTGCCTCTGGTGGAGCTGCTCCCGTCAGCAACCATAACTAGAGCTGCAAAGGGAGCTCGGCGTCACCATGGAGGCGGAGAAGTCGTTCAGGCTTGTGTAGATCAAGTCGCTCCCGTCCAGTTCCTCCGAGGAGCTCAACCAGATCCGTGTAGTCGTCCTCCAGGGCGATGTACATGCTCCTTATCCTGTGCATATGCACTGCTCACTGACTTATGGGTGTCCCAAATGAGGTGCAGAGAGAGATCCAAGTTGTTGCAAGAGTCCATCAAGTGTCAAAATTTTGATGTGTATGTTCAGTTCAATCCTACTGATGAAAGATACTGCTGATGCTGTTACTTATCAACCGAACAGGATCCTCTGAATGTAATGTCACAGTAGCATAACATTTCCACACATATTCTTCCATATTTGTTGTTCCCCTTTAGATTACCTCAGGTCCATCCAGATGAAACATCAGTCATTTGGATTTGGTGGGCTAATTGAACCATGGCATTAAGATTATAAATAAAGAGAAGGCATACTTAATTAAATTGTTAAGCATGTTAAGTAATTTCCCTCTGAAGCTCAAAATATTTCTCTCTGAAGCTAAAAGAGAATAATTTCTCTCTGTACTGTATAGGATGGGTGTTTAAGGGTCTTCAAATGGCCTGCCATGCAAACTGTTCTTAAGAACTTGATACTAAAACCTCGATTAAGCATCGACGAGCAGGACAACAATGGCAGCACCACCATCGAGAATCCCTTCCTCTTCTTCCCAGTTGGCAGCAGCAGCGGTGGTGCTGGCGCAGACGTCGATGAGCTCATCTTTTCGCCCAGCTGTGGCATTGACACTGAAGATGCCATCATGCATCACGGAGACATTGCAGGGCATGCACCTGTTCAACGTCAACCAGTACAGCCTGCTAAAGGACCTCGGCGTCGGTAGGTCCGTGAGGTCCAGCGCCTTCCACATCGGCAGCCACAACTGGGCAGTCCTCTTCTACCCGTCTGGCTCGGAAGCCGCCGCCGGTGGGCAGCACCACGTGTCCGTATACCTAGAGCTTCTGACGTTGAACGCCACAGATGTGATGATGATGTTTGATCTGAGCCTGATAGACTGTACCGGGCGGCTCAGTTCTCTCTTTGACGAAGACACCATCAAGGTGAAATACCGATCCTACCTATACTTAGATCAACGGACAAATTTTGAGGAGGTACTCTTTTTTGGGAAGAGGTACCGGTACCTTCCAAGGATGGTCGAAAAGCTCTTGGGAAATATATTACCGAGAGTATAGGCTTTAGCCACCTTGTTTTCCTTTTTCTTTCCCTTTGTCATAACTCTTTTCTTAATTGATAGAATGAGGTAAATCTTTTATCTCCGTTTCAAAAAAGTATACTATCCTTTAGAAGAAAAAAATTTGAGCCGCTTTGCCAGCTAGATGAAAATTTGAGATCGAGCTTCCTCACAAAAAGAAAATTGAATTCAGTTTTCATGATTCCGCCTCTCCAAAATTTTCATTATTTGCCACTACTTTTTTGCTTCAATGCCAAATAATCACCGGAAGAAACCAGAGAGTTTACACTCAACCCAATTATAGAAAAAATAAAAAGATCTAGACTATCGACTAGATGGAGGATGAATATGAGATTATCATAAACTAATACTAAAAGAAAATCCAACATGTCTTAGTTTTTGATAATATCAGTTCTATATCTCTAAGTAACCCTAGCATACCAGTGATCAATATACACAAGGAAACAAGTATAGAGTAAAAGAAATAGACAACGACATGAGAAAGACAAGATTTGTTATCGAAGTTCGAGTCTTTGGTAAAGTTCCACGTCTCCGTTAAGAAAGCTTGATCTTAGATTAAAGTCGGCAACAGAACATGTTGTTCCCTCAAAGGGCTTGCCAATGCGAAGCCCCACTTCACTTGTGATAACTCTTTACCTTGCGGTAGGCGAGTTCTAAACCCTCATAAACTTCTTGGGGCTCTTTACAAACTGATCAAAAGCTTCCAAACGACTCCAAGTCATCTACAAGACTCCAATCTCTAGCAGTAACAGGCTTCAATTAGTGCAGCTGAATTCTTACTTGATGCTCAACTATGAATCAATCTTTCTCTCTCTTAAATATTTCCTTACAAGAAACACAACTTGGGTTTGAGGAAATGTGGAGAAGCACTCAGGAAAGCAGATGAATGTATTAGCAAAGAGTTATGTATACAAAAAGACTTGGGGGGTATATATAACCAAACCATCAAAAACTAGTTATGATAGCAAAATCAGTAGAACTCAAAGGTTCCTACTTGAACCCAAATGTTTCGAATTTCAAATCAATGGCTAGATCACGTGTATAGAAACAGATCTTGGAGACTCCGAAAAGAACCTGGAGACTCTGACTTTTCAAAGCGACGACTATATAGCATGTCAATAACGGATCTCGGAGGTTTCGACAAGAACTCCAAGATTTCAACTTTCAGAGCATAACGAACGGGAGCAAATATTGGTGATTTCGACTTGAAACCCAAACCCTCCGGAAAATTGAATAGCCTTGAACAAGGCATAGTCAGAGCCAAATTTCGAAGGTACCAACATTGCACTCAGAGCTTCCGAGATTTCAAGGTACTCAACAGAGTGAGGATAGTATGTGAACTAAAGTTTTCATCATACTGATTTGGACATTCTAAGATTTCAAAGGATAAGTTTAGAAAGGATCTCAGACACTTTAGAAACTTCCGAGAGTTCCGACTTGCAAGCTCAATGGACTTAGGCGTTTCCAGAATCGGAACTCGAAGGTTCCAAGATAATCTTGGATGTTCCGACATCCTGAAAATCGGACGGACGAGCAACTCAAAGGCTCCGATTCCCAGATTCTACACACATATGAGGAAACCCAGATGTTCCGACAACGATCCCGGAGGTTTCGACTTTGGCTGAAAGTGTAAGACTAGATTTTCAAAGGCCTCTTTGAATTGGAAAGTTGATTCCTAACTGAGCATTAGCAAGGTACTCTCACCAGTTTTCACATATTAGTCCCCCTTTAACAGTACAACTTTTCTTAAATTTAATGTGATTCCTCCAATTACCAAAAGATGAGTTAGAAAGTAGTTCTTAATCTTTGTTTCTTCATGTCGTCCTTCTTTAGAACTTTTTAGGGGTCATCAACGCTGATTATGGCATCGTTTTTGAGACTAAATCACCATATCAAACATGATACACACATTAGTCATTTAATCATTTGTCATTAATCATCAAAACCTACTTAGAGAGTCAACATGCATTTTCAAAACTAACATAACACAAGAGGTCATGATTGGTGCCTTAATTAACAAGATATCATTAATAGGGACAAACATTCTTAACCTACCCCCAATTATAAGATGTCACCTCATGTTAATGTCACTAACTTAATCTATTGTATTTCCTCCATGTTATTATATTTGTCATACATCCCACCATATAAATAAACCGAGAAAACCACTATTATCTAAGGCCGGAAGAAACTCATGTGATAGCTCGTCTTGTTGCAGGTGCATTGAGTAATAAAATATATTTTTATCTAAAAAAAGAAACCACTACCTAAGCTGACAATGGAATATGCTACCTCTAATTAAACCAAGAGAAATTAATCACTCTACATATTACTTCGTTGCGCACTTACTCTGTATTGATGGTTAAATTTTAAAATATTTGACTCACGTAGATTGTAACGTGTATTATGACGTGGAGTTAACTGTAACCAAAGAATATAGCTAGCTTATGAGTTTCTGAGGAGAAGCAACGCATCGATAACAACAAATTTGGTCCAAGAAGACACCAGCAACTGCACCCTTTCTACTATAACATGGCCGAACAGATGGATTTAGAACTCACCGTGTTGCACCTGCACACGTCAAGTCCCACGAATTTGAAACAGTTGATAGATATCCTTATCTGCCTAGTTGAGCGAGACACGGCTAGCCCCATACCTTGCGAATATGGGATCTGAAGCAGGGGTTGAGCCAGGTATGCACTGCTGTTCTTCGAAATGGTTAGATATGATGATAAACTGATGGTCAGTGCGACGTCCTTTTTCGACCGATTTGATTGTTGTTTCGCTTCGACCAGTTTGGCACTACTGCAGCACAGGAGTCCATATTCCACGGACGATTTTGGTTGCATTAGAGCAACTCCAACCCACCTCCCTTCTCAGTCCCTATACCAAATTTAGGGTATTTTGCTCCAAAACAGCGCTCCAGCCCGCCTCCCTTCTCAGTCCCTATCACTGTCGCACTTCCCTTCCGCCCCTCCCGAATCCCCATCCGTGGGGAGTGAGCCGGACTTCCCAAATCGCCAACCGCCGCCTCCCCCGTCTCCTCCTCGCGTTCCCGCCCGCCCTCGGAGCCTTCCCTCCCTCAGCAGCGGCCGCCTCCCCCCGCCTCCCCGAGCACGGCCGCTTCCCCGAGCAGCTCCGCATCGTCGAGCACTGCCGCCTACCCGAGCAGGTCCCCCTTCTCGAGCACGGCCGCTTCCCCGAGCAGCTCCGCCTCGTCGAGCACCGCCGCCTCCCCGAGCACGTCTGCTTCCCCGAGCACCGCCTCCTCCGCGAGCAGATCGACCCTGCCGAGCACCGCCGCCTCCCCGAGCAGATCCACCCTCCCGAGCTCCGCCGCCTCCCCGAGCAGATCTACCCTCCCGAGCACCGCCGCCTCCACGAGCAACTCCTCCGCCTCCGCGAGCACCACCGCCTCCCCGGATCCGCCGACCTCGTCGTGACTGCTGGTGCGTGCTTTTGTAATCAATTTTTG
Source organism: Stipa capillata (assembly GCA_019208055.1). Taxonomy (NCBI): domain Eukaryota; kingdom Viridiplantae; phylum Streptophyta; class Magnoliopsida; order Poales; family Poaceae; genus Stipa; species Stipa capillata. The sequence goes on from JAGXJF010000392.1 coordinate 125,785, forward strand.
CATCGAGCTATTGAGGATTTATGAGCTCCCTTGTAGCTACTGCCTCCACCAGCTCATTTATCCATCTCGGTTATTCTGATCCTAACAGTTGCTAGTGAGCTGAACTTGATTTCGCTGCTGGGTTCGTCGATTTGGGCAGCTACGAGACGACGACCTTCACCTACGGATCCCGAGTGCTGCACCTCCTCTGCCTCGTCGTCGCCTCCAGTAATTTTACCTACCCCTTGCTCTCACTCCTAGCCATTGTTTCTTGTTAAGCAGCGCTGTGTAGTTACTGTGTTTGATGTGGAGATGGATTCGATAAGTTTTTTTGCACTGGTGAGTTGGTGATGGAGCATGTTGTTATAATGCCCAGATGGGAAGCATCTTGTGTGGTATATATGCAAGGAGATGTGATCATCAGGAACAGCAGATGCATCGTATCATGTGTGCAAATGCAAAGATATATGCGCTGTAGTAATATATAATGCCTTTGAGCTTAATGCGGTGAGCTGGACATGAACATGGATGGTCACGAGAAATTCGGAAGGATAAGATGATAGAAAAATAGAGAAGCTAGTAGATGAGTCCCTCTCTACACATTTGAACTTTTCCAGATGAAAATTACTTGCATTCTTAATTGCACGCATATTCTAGTGTGTACCACATCTATGAATTTTGTAGGAAATACGCAATAGCAGGTCATGTAATTTGGGCCAGATGTGTCGGTGGGTAAATGTTTAAGCCGACGAAGGTTTTGCTTGTAGAAAATTATCTGCAAAATTTTCAATGTCTAGAAGGATTTTATTTCTTTATATATGTATTGAGAATTGGCATGTGGGTACTCATGTGCACTGGCTGAACCATGTGATGCCAAAGCTAGCTAGTGGCATTTGAACCCTGTGAATCCTACCCCATGCAGGGGAATCTGTGAATACACTCTTTGGAACATTGCACATAATTTAGACTGTTCATGCTTGTGTGTGCTGTTTGTGTTTTGAATACACATTGCTATTCTGTAGCCATTTTCCAGATTAAAACTATTGCATGATTGTATGATGTTTGTGTTTTGAATTGGACTATTATTCCTGAGTTTAATGTGTTCCAGATCTATACTTTGTTTCGGAGTTCATTGCTATGTTCTAAAATACACACTTCATGTATATTAGAGCAGTCAGTCTTCTATTAAACACTGGAACATTGCTTGAGCTTATACTATTGCATAATACTTCGTGTGTATCAATTTACAATTGTTAAGCTAAACCTAACATACTGAAGCTATCTCTCGTACTTTTCTATACACAGCATGGAGAATGATTCGAGTAGAGAGCTTGCAGGATGGTGTTGGACAGTCGAACAAATAGAGAGTCTAGCTAAGGACATTAAGCAAATAGTTGATGATAATCTTGCTCCTGATTCTTGTGCCTATGCAGCACACATGAACATGGTACTATTTGAAATAGAAAATCTAGCTAATGATCTAAACCATGTTTCCATACAATCGAGTGAGTTTCTCGAGGAACAAGTGATGGCAAGGAGAGATTGTGCCATCGAGGAGGAAGAGAAGGGCATAGACCTCGAGGATCTTCCAGCGATCAACTACGAGTCAGATCACAGCGGTAGACGCGATGACTACGAGTACCTAGATGAGGAGAGCTTGTACTCTGACGATCTCTTATGATAACTACTATGTCTTTAGGTTATATTTTGGTTATTATGTACTAAACAAACTTCTCCACTATGTACTAATGAATTTGCAGAACTACGTGTTGTATGCAATTTAAAGTAATATTATTCAGTTGCTTTGTAGTATTGCCTTTAAAACTTATGAATTGTAGTATTGCGATTAATCGATGTGTTTTGTTCTTGTATGATACATAATGATGTCTGACTTGTTCTTAATATGAGAAGTACTTGTGTTTAACAAAAAAGAGATGGATGAGTACATAAACCTGCTGAGTGAGGGAAATGATAGCATTGCTTGGGATGGTACCCAACATTTTACACCTATTGAGGAGCAACAGTTCCCAAGTGCACAAGAAATTCTCTCTACTAATCGATCCAACAGAGAACTAAGAATTTCAACGAGAAGGAAGACTTGTTGCTGGTGTCGGCATGGCTTAACATTAGTATGGACGCAGCACAGGGTAACGAGCAGTCTCGCTCTACCTATTGGAGTAGGATCCACCATTACTTTCTGGAGAATAAGGATTTCGAGTCGGACCGCAATCAGAACTCTCTGTTGAAACATTGGTGTACTATTCAAGAGAACGTTAACAAGTTTTGTGGATGCTATGACCGTATTGAGTGTCGAAGGCAGAGCGGGACGACAGAAAATGATAAGGTACTAATCTTCTATCTTTCATTTTAGTTGTAGTCTCGTGCTTATGCATAGGTAATAAGACTTGTTATTATGCACAGATTGTTCAGGCTTGTAGTGTGTTCGCGGCGGAAGAGAAGAAAGCTTTCGCCTTCTTGCACTGTTGGAATGTTTTACGCCATCATCCGAAATGGACGGATAGGCTATCCTCTAAGAAATAGAAGACAACCGTACATGCCAGTCCAGGTTCTTCTACGCCTAGCACGAACTCAAGTCAATGCGAAGCTGAGGGTGGAGATGGTACTCCAGAAACGGAGGTAATCGGCAGGCCAATTGGGAAAGAAGGCGGCGAAAGCACAACTTCGCGGAGGTAAAAGTTCTTCCTCTCAAGATAGCGAGGTCTACAAGAATGTGTTACAGTCTCTTTGGTCAATCAAAACTGAGAAACAGTCACACTCTCTCCTACTCCTTCGTAGTTGAAGTCTTCTGGCCCTCCGTCCCGCTCGTCTTCGATGATCATGTTATGCATGATGACACATGCTGTCATGATTTCTCCTAGTGTTTCTTGGTCCCAAAATCTAGCTGGTCCGCGTACAATGGCAAAACGAGCTTGAAGGACTCCAAAGGCTCGTTCAAACGTCCTTCCTAACTGCTTCCTGAGCTTGAGCAAAGAGTTTCTTCTTATTCCCTTGTGGAGAAGGTATTGTCTTCACAAATGTCGCCCATGAAGGATATATGCCATCTGCAAGGTAGTATCCCATAGTATAATTGTGTCCATTGACGGTATAATTAACTTCTGGAGCTTGCCCTTCGGCTAGCCTTGCAAAGAGAGGGGAACGGTGAAAAACATTTATATCGTTGTGAGACCCTGGTAACCCAAAAAACGAATGCCAAATCCAAAGATCTTGTGAGGCAACGGCTTCTAGAATTATTGTGGGCTCACGCACATGGCCGGTGTACATACCTTGCCATGCGGCAGGACAGTTCTTCCACGGCCAGTGCATGCAATCTATGCTACCCAGCATTCCAGGAAAACCTCTTTCCTCTCCGATGGCAAATAACCTAGCAGTGTCATGACTATTTGGAGATCTCAAATATTCATCTCCGAAGACTTCAACAATAGCTTTCACTAATCTCCGAAGACTCTCTATTGCAGTACTTTCTCCAATCCGGATATAATCATTTGTAGCATCTGCAGGTACTCCATAAGTTAGCATCCGAAATGCTGCTGTAATCTTCTGCAGGGGTGATAACCCAAGACGTCCAACGCTATCTCTTTCCTGCACAAAATAGTTATCATGGCATACTACGGCATCTACTATGCGAAGAAACAGAGGACGAGCCATCCTAAACCTGGAGAAAAAGAGGAATGAGTCGTGCACGGGAAGAACAACAAGAAAGGTGAATAAGAACATACAAGAACGGTTGCAAACCTGCGGCGAAAAATAGTTGGGCCATATGTAGGAGAATCCGAAAAGTAGTCCTGGTAAAGCCTAAAATGGCCGGCTTCTCTGTTGCGATTGATTACCGCACGCCCAGTGATTGAACCGGCATGGCGTGGAGCATTCCTAAGCTGGTGGTGCGTGTCTATGACCAGTGCTGTAGCAATGAAGAGTTCATCGTCATCATCTGATGACGAAGAATCAAAGAGAGGGTTCATGCCTGAGCTGGGATGACTCATTGTAATGTGCTAGAGGTGGAGGAGAAGAACTGCAGGAAAGAGTGAGTGCCAGGAACAGCCATTTGGCTAGGTATATATAGAGTACAAATATAGCCGTTACAGAGATACCAGTCTGTAAATATGCACTGTTCAAAATATAGCCGTTAGGGATAGAGCCGTTAGAAATTTGACCGTTTCAAATATAGCCGTTATACATACAGCCGTTACGAATATAACGTTCGAATTAAACCCGTTAAAAATTTAGCCATTAGGATTACAGCCGTTACAAATATATCCGTTATAAATATACCCGTTACAAATATAGCCGTTAGAAGTATAACCGTTACAAATATAACATTTGCAAATAATATGTTAGTTGGAGGATATTAATTTAATATAGGAGAGGGAATATAGGGAGTGAGGTTAGGGAGGTGGGTTGGAGGAGGAAGAAATTTAGGGAGGGAATCTTTTGGGATGACTTCCCAAATAGGAATTTGGGTAGTGAAATTAGGGAGGTGGATTGGAGTTGCTCTTACTTCGGCTAGAAAGCAGTGGCGAATAGGGGGACGTAAGTAACAGTGCAATACAGTGAACGGTTTCCATGAATGATGTACTGCATGATTTACATGAGTTGCAACTTTTTTCTTTACGAGATAAACTCGAGTGGGTAAATACCTGGATTTTTGCTGGTGTACTTGCAAAATTCTTGCTTGAACTCTGGATAATCCCCTTCCGTGTTTTTGGAAAGAACTCTGAATAATCGTCCAATCGTTTCTGAAGATACAGGTGACGCAGTTACTGTTATAAGGTTCGTCGTACCAATACTTTTCTTATTCACTTGGGCAGTGCTAGATAATCAAAACAAGATGATGAAATGATTTTTGTAGTACCTGTCAAATGAACATTCAATAATGATAAATTATAACTACAGGGCAGTGCTTATGTACTCTCGTACAAACTTAACGCCGCGTTGTTGTTTATGTTTCTTACCCCAGTGCACTATTCACGAGAGCTGAACTTTGCAGGATCAAGTCATGTAGCACTATGCGTACGTGCTGTGTATGAGAAACGTAATTTCACTCACGGTTAAGCGTTCACGTACTTCACACGAGTACAAAGTAAAATAATCATTAAAGTATCTTGCACAAAGTAAAATAATTATTAAAGTGTCTTACACAAATTTTAGAATACTTCAGACGATATTGATAATTTATAGACACTTTACTATAGGTGAAAAAACCGTACTTGATATGTGTTTGATTAAATATGGCAGAGCACAGAGAACGTGTCCTCACGGCAGCAACGGCAACTCTATCATAAACCGGATGACATCGGATGGGATTACGGGCTCGGTTTGGCGGTCGACCCGGCGTCGATCCTTTTCAGCTCATGTTGATCTTGCTGTCTTGCAGCTGCGACGTCCGTGCGGATTGGACTGCGATTCTGATCAAACGTTTTGCCGTCCATCTCGTCAGGCCCGAAATCAAGGGGTAAAACATGGCATCATCGTACGTAGCAGCAAGAAGAAGCGATCAAGGTGAGCTGAAAATCAATCAGCCTCGCGAGTCAGGTCATACCAACTGATTTGTGCGCCTGTCTCTGTGTCACGGAGAAGGCTTAATTTTGTTCTTACGCAGGCGGGCTTAACCGCGGCGGCGCTGAGAAAAGGCGATTCCTTCGGAGGCGACGCGCCAACCGCTGCTTGATGGACGCTCTGGCATGTGATTTGTTTAGTACAAATTTCTTGTAGTTTGACGGAGAAACTAGTAAGTGCGATGAATCTTGGCGTCCGGAGCGACGGACGTCTCCTGAGCCCTCGCTTGAGGCTCAGGAGGTGGAAAAGATGTTGTCTTATCTCGTCCGTTCGTCATTGTCGGAGATGGTCACCGGCTGATCACCACAGGGCCTCTCCTCATTTGACTTGGTTCGTCGGTTCTTCCTGTTGTTGCTCTGATAGGCGATATGGGCGATAGGGTGGCGCAGCGACGTCGGGTGACAGGGCAATGGGTCCGGGACAACACGATATTCTTGGGCAGTGGGGCGAGACATTCGGGAGGAGCTCGTGGTGGTTTTTGGCCGCGGCCTAGGAGGCTCCGCGCACAGATGGCGATCTAATCTTTATTGCTTGGAAATATTAGGGCGTCTGCACGCACCAGTTTATGCTCTCTGGGGTGAAAACACTTGATCCGACCTTTATTGGTCAGATCTGATAACGATAATGTATGTGTGCCATCCCCATTTTAACGGCGTTGTCTTCGATGTTGACGGTCTGGACTTCACTGATTGGATCCGATAATGAAAGTATGAGAGTCCCGTGCACTAGAACCCTTTTGGGTGCAAACTCTCAATCTGGCTTTCACTGGTTGGATCCGACAACATGGACATACGTGTGTCATGTCCTTCTTGAAGGCATTGCCATGGGAGATGATAATCTGCTTCGTCGGGTGAATGCCTTTGGTCTGGCCTTCACTGTTGGACCCGGCTTCAATCCTTGGTAGCATCGTAGTTGTTTTGACTTTCAGTTTTCTCGTGATATGGGCACATTTTGACAATTTGTTTCTCATTTTGTTTTTCATTTGTAAGCCAATTTGTTTGGCATTGATATCTTTGACACTGGTTGAGATACGATTGAAGGTTGTGTGTATCAATCGACATAGAGACTAGGGGAGGTTTTCTCCTTCTTTATCTAAAAAAATGAACTTTGTGTCAATGTGGATTTGGGTTTCAGGTTATCCAAAGATAAAATAGAGAAAGGGACCTCATAGAGTCCTAGACCACATCTGACGGGCGCACGAGATTGGATATCTTGCTCGACGTCAGATCTTGTGCCTCTCACTTTTCCTCGTCCATTAGTTTCATGCCTCCACCTCTTCTCGGTCCATTAGTTTCATGCCTCCGCCTCTTCTCGGTCCTCCTCAACCGTGCACCCTCTCTATCGCTGTCGTCGTTGCCCCTCTCCTGTGGTGGCCTTTCTCATCCGCTTGCTAACAACAACCGTCGTCACTGTCTCCGCCTCCTACTTTAGCATGCCCATCGCAACCCCAACCCCCTCCCTCCCAAAACCTCGATGAACCCAATCACTAGCTAAGCACTATTGTCGCCACCACGCTAACTGGTTGACGTGATCACCGACTCTTGCATATACATGTTACTTTTTTTTAAATCAACGCACACTACTTAGACAATAGCTTGTTTTTACCCAATTTGACATAAGTGAATATTTGCCAAGTGAGGAAGTTGTTGTGTATCAGAAGTCAGGTCAATTACCAGACAAGCATCAAAAGACAAGAAGACGACACATGTACCTCCCGAAGCTTTCTATTTGTGTTGTCATAATATTCTACTGTACGGAAGCTCACCTTCGTCTAAGAAGAAGAAGAAGAAGAAGAAGAAGAATCTAGGATTAAAACTACTATATGTTGTTTATGAAGTGCCCACGATCAGTATTAATCCACGTCGAAGTGCATGATTTAAATAAAACATTGACTGCGGTATTGTCTACTGAGCCCCTGCTCTCTTTTTTCTGGGAGTAGAGAGTTTTTTTTGAAATATTATTTTTTTACTTAGAAATTTCATAAATAATACAACGTTCAAATTTTTTACAAAAATGGCCTCAATCACCACGGGTGGTGGCGGTAGGCCCTAATCGCCACAGCCCATGGCGATTTTCAGCTATCGCCAGCCCAGCTGATGGTATTCAATGCTATCGCCACTACCCGTGGCGATAACGTGCAACCGCCACCGGTCGTGGCGATTGGAAGTTAATCCCCGGCTGGATCGCCCGCGAACCCCCAACCGCCAGGACACGTGGCGTAATCGCCACGAGCCGTGGCGATAGCCCCCTAATATATAAACTGCGCGGCGGCCGGTGCTGGGAAGAGAGGTGCGGGTGAAGAGAAGAGAGGAGGAGAGTTTCGGGTAGGGAGGAAGAGAAAAAGAGAGGAGGAGGGAGAAAAGAGGAGGAAGAGAAAGAGAGAGGAGGAGGAAAAAAAGAGGAGGTAGAGAGGTGTTTCTGCAGTGATCTGTAGGTAATTTTTTGAATCCTTTACTGTTTATTGTAGCAATTTTAAATTTTTAGTACTAGATATAATAGTAGATCTAGAATCAGGGGTAAATTTAGGGTAGATTTATTCGTAGTATTTAGATCTCATAATGTGTAGAAATAGAGTAGTATTTTAAATAGAAACCTATGGTAGATTATATAGATGATTAGTTCAGAACAAATGGTAGATTAGGTAGATGATGTAGGAAGTGGACATCGATTTTCAAATAGCAAGTTGACGTTGATTTAGAGGTCGATTTTCAAATAGCAAGTCGACATCGATTTAGAGGTTGAACATTGACATTTTCTATTTAGTTCAATAATACTTTATAATATTTGTGTACAGAAAGTAGTATATATAATTTTATTTGTACCCAGTTGTACTATATTTAGAAATCGAGTAGAACATTTTTTGGCGCATGGCAGGATCTTAGACTGTATAGACTAAAACATTACGTTTTGGATGGTAGGAATGTGAGAACTAGTCAAATTTGTAGTTTACTATTGTATTGGTACCATCCGTATAGATGACTCTGGTTCCGTCGATCTTAGTAGCTTCTAACAAATGGGATTAAGTATGCAAGATGCAGAAAAATACCCTATCGATGCCATTAAAGAATGGTTCACACGGGCCTTTGGTCTTGATCCGAAGGTCACAAGTGTAACCTTGCAGGCTTATTTTAGCAAGTCTTGCAAGCATGTCCGCTGGGATTTGTTCCCGCTAAATCTGACAAAAGATTGGCGGGTTTGTTGAGAGCAAGTAAGGCACACAAGGGTTCTCATTATCTGTTAATACAGGCAGTAGCTAAGGAGGTGTCATCTGAAGAAAGCGGAGACAGAGGAAATGAAGTTGGACAGAACAGCCCAGCGGCAGAGGAAGTTATTGTTGGGGAAGAAGGCACTGTAGTGGAAGGTGGTGGACCTTCTGTTGGACCTTCCGCGACAGGAGTTATTGAATACCTCAGCGGTTCGGTGGACAAGGGGGAGATACGTCAGGAACTAGTGCAGATCATAGAGCATGATGATGCCTTTGCTAGAGAGGAACAGATGGATGCCGAAGATGGTAGCAGCAAGAGGACGAAGCTGAGAATGAAGAAGGAGGGAACGATCCGATTCCTAGTATGTGGAACACAGAAATGTCCACCATAATGAATGTTGAGGGTGCAAGTGATGATAGGTATCCATACAAACCGAACGAGATTGTCCAAGGCACATTCTGTGGCACGAAGAAAGAGGTGAAAGAGGCGGTAAAACTTTGGGCGATGTCGACACAGAGGACATTTAGAGTGCAGAAAAGTTGCAGGGATCAGTACTCTGTGAAGTGTAAGCCTGCTAGGTGTGAGGGCTACGTGCATGCGTCCCTGAGGAAGTATGAAGTGCAGTGGGTCATACGAAGGGTGGTGCCACACACATGTGTGATAAACGGTGTTCCTGACACCCATCGGAATATCAGTGCTGAACTTGTGGCTGGATTGATGTATCACGAGATAGTGAAAAATGTCTGCATTCCTGCACAGTTCATACAGACATCTATAGAAAGCAAATACAAGTATAGCATAAGTTATGTCATGGCATGGAGGGCTAAGCAGATCGCACTAGAGCGGCGATTCGGGACATTCATCGATTCATATCATAATTTGCCATACCTGCTGGACACACTGGGCCAGAGGAACGATGGGACATATGTTAGCCATCTCGAATTGCCCTCTACGGACATACCTGGAAAAATGATGTTGAATGGTGCTTTCTGGTGCTTTGGCCCATGCGTAGAAACTTTCAGACATTGTTGGCCGGTTATTTATATTAATGGGACTTTCATGATAGGCCAGATGAAGGGAACACTGTTTACCGCAATTGGGGCAGACGAAAATGATCAATTAGTACCACTGGCAATGGGCTTCGCTGATTGCGAGAGTTACGATAACTGGTTGTGGTTCCTTGTATGTTTGAAGAAAGGTGTTGTGAAGGATCGACCAAATATGTGTGGTATTCATGACCGACATGCCGGGCTGCTGCTAGCAATTCGCAACCTTCAGCAAGGAAGAGCGAAGACAAGGGAGGGGGAAGATTCGTCAGAAGATTCCAGTTGGTACGACATACGGAGTAGGTGGTGCACGCGTCACCTAGCCGCCAATTTTTATCACCAATTCAAGAATAAGCAGTTGATGAACCTCTTCAAAACGTTATGCAAACAGAACCAGTCTAGGGCGTTTGACGTGTACTGGAGCAGACTGGACGAGTTCACGAAGAAGGAGGTTAGACAACGTAACCCTGGGGAGATAACACACAGGCTTTGTGACCTTCTAGGAGTTGACGATCCAAACACTAGGAGGAAGGCTTCAAATAGGGTGAAGTGCTTCTCGGACTGGATAAATAAGGAACCACTTGAGCAGTGGTCGCTCCTCCATGACACGGACGGCGCTAGATATGGAATCATGACTAGCAATCTTGCTGAGGTTTACAATTTTGTTCTCAGGGGGTACGCGGTTTACCCCTGGTGGCCATTGTGGAGGGTTCACTTCACGGCACAATGAGGTACTTTCAGGAGAGGTGTGCAAAGGCTGTACTGCATATGAAAAAATTCGGTGGAACACCTTACTGTTCTAAGACTATGTTGTTCATCGAGGAGAAGGCCAAGAAGGGGCAAATGCACAAGGCCAGACGCACAGGTAATGTGCAATGTAGGTTCGAGGTATGTTTGAAGCAGAAGAATGGATTTGGGGTTTGCACACAGGAGATTACTCAGGAGGTTATTTTCAATGTGGAACCGAATATCTCTGCTACGTGTACGTGCAACAAGCCCATGCTTCTTCACAAGCCTTGCTCTCACGTCCTTGCTGCGGCTGCCAAGACAAAGATGGACACGAGGCCGTTTGTGTCGTACTACTTCACAAAAGAGGTTGTCCGTGATACCTGGACAGGCAAGCTGTATGGTTTCCGTGTGGTGGATAATTTCACACAAGTACCTTTAGACGAACGGTTCTAGGTCCCCGATTTCAGCCTCCTCTGAGCTTCTGTGGGACGACGCCGGACTCGCCGTATTGCTAACACGATGGACGAGGCGGAGGCTGGTGGGCCAACCAAACAATGCAGCTATTATAAAAAATTTGGCTACCGGGTGAAGACATGTCCGAAGAAGAAAGAAGACCAAAAAAGAAGGGAGGAGGCATCTAGTGCTGCCTCTACCTCTGGGTCAGGCCATCAGTAGTCTATGTCGCACTCTTTGTATTATGTAATTTGCTAGTTCATCTGTACGTCGTGTCGTATTACTTCACGTACTTTATGTATTTCATCTATCCGTGTTATACGTACTTCTTGCAACCTCAATGGGCGAAGGCTCAGGTATGAGGCTGTTACCTCTCTTTCACGGAGCAGTTCCAGCACCTCCCTGCGCAGAGTGTCATATGGGAGCCGTACTCCCATGGTGCACTGACACGACGTGCACCTCACCGGGGGATGTCTTCGCAGTGCCGCCGGGACGAGAGCTATTGGAGGACCACTTCGAAGATTGTCTTCGACATTTTCGTGGAGGACCACTCACCACACCGTGTGATGAGGCAGTTTGGCTTGTACCAGGAGTACCCACCTCCACATGTACCACTGCTCGAGCCAAACGCACACACGTAAGTCAAGTTTCAGAAACTCCTATAGACTTAGAATGTACATTGCTTTTACGAGATACAAATTCATTACATAAACAGGTGGAGTTGCAAGGGAGAGGGTACTAGGGAGACACAGTGGACATCACGGATGGCCCCTTTCATTGCCCAGTGGGACACTGCTCTGAACAACGTCCAGCGCGAGGAGCGGCCGTTTCGATATGCGGAATTCGACACCTACTTACAGTGGTATTTGGCACGCACGCGCATCCACCTTATTTGTGGAAGCGAGGCTCCTGATGACGCGGCGGCACAGACAACAGACATGTACCTGATCATCGCAGCTGAAACTCTGGATTTGGCAGTTAGTGAAATTCGTGATTCGCTTCTCCATGTTTATTTGTTTATTACTTATGTGCGCACCTATGATTCTCACTCTTCAGGGACAGTGGGCGACTGTGGCGGACACGGAGGTCACCGCTGTTCTTTAGCGTCTCCCTGCCGGCTCCGAGCACCACTCAGGCTTGTCCAGGGTCGCGGAGTACACTAGGAGGATCATGGACATATTCAGGTGCATGCGCAGGGATGACGTCGTTGCCAAGACTAGCTCAAGCCAGGGAGCACAGAGACCACCACGTCCTTCACAGACGAGGCACCGTCAGCCATGTACTTCTCAGCCGCCGAGGCCCACAGAGGCGGGTGGTTCTGCGTGGCAGCAGAGTGCGTCCTCACTCTTCATGAGTTCACAAGGTAAAACAATTCTCATATCGTACAAGCCATTTTTCCATACATTGTTCTGCTGACTAATTCCGGTTATGTGCAGATCATGTGCCGCCTCAAGTATCAGCTTATCCGCTTGACTACCTCCTCAATAGCCCCGACACTCATGGCTTCAGCTTTCACGATGAGGCGGACGAGTTGATTCCACCTGGGCAGTTCAGCACGACGCAGCAGACTCAGCCACCGTTGCCCACGCAGGATACACAGGACCATGAGGAGGAAGACCCAACACTACGGGTGGGCAGGGCTCCTAGAGCGGGAGTGGGACAGCCTAGACCGAGATACTCACCGTCCCTGATCAGGAAGAGGGGACGACGAAGCTAGGCGCCAACGAGTATCATTTTATCATTTCTTTCACTACATTATTTTGTACCAGCATTTCGTACTGTATGAATTAGTACACTTGTATTCACTGCTATGTATTTCTACATAGTGACCGACGAACCATATTAGACTAACAAATTAACATCTAAATCCGATTACACAAGCATAGGTTACAGAGCCACGTTACACTGCCACATTAATAGTTGGCTACACATATCGTAGGTAGAACAAGCAATTATTCGCTACCACTTCTAATACGACTACATGAAATCATCTTCGCTATCGCTTGCTTGGGGCCCTAGAGCGGGGGCTTTGAAGCAAAACAGTTTCGAGAAGTCCTCATCACTCGACGAGCACTCGATACACGCCTTTTTCGATGAACTGGATGCGACTTTATCCTTTGATGATCAAACATCTTTTTAGATGTGCGTCCACCTTTTGCCAGAGGGGGGAGTCTAGCAACTTTGTGTTCATCTTCTTCAAATATTGTCTTCTTTAGGTCTCTTCTATTAGTGTCACACCCTGATTTTCATCGTCCGGGTTTTCCGAAATCTTAAACCCTAAGACGCGTATATGCGTATATATATATATATATCAACCGTATCGCATGGTCATTCGGAATTCAGATCTTTTCGAAGCATGACATTTCATGGGGAGCGCTTGAGTTAGGTTGCTCTATCGTGCAACGAACCCGAGTCGCCACCCTATCATCGCATGTGCATTTAAAACCTAAACCCTAATTCAAACGCACGCACTGTATATGCACGAGCTATCCAAACCCTAACCCTAAGTGGCAACTTGCCCATCTTTGTCCCCGACACTCCAAGTGTCGACCTTAACCTTCCCTATACCCTACCGCAATCGTGCCGTCGCCCGAAACCCTAAAACCCAATCTGTCACCCCAAGTCCTAATAATTCTTTTATCAGGCAAAAACCCTAAAATCTATATTTCATGTAATTCCTTTCACCCAAAAATTCTGAAATTTTTTCATAAACTTCTTAAACCTATTTGACACCTAAATATGAAATAATAAATGCAAGTCCAGTTTAAAATTTTTTGGAAACATCCAAATTGGGAATTAAGTTAAAACTCCACTTTGAACTACAACCCCATTAACCAAAGCTCAGAAAAATTCCATAAAATTTCCCAAGGCTTATCTCAGTACCAAGGTTCCAGATATCCAAGAACATACATATGTCCAGTACAAAAGTTTGGCCAATCTTCTGTCGACCACCTTGCCCTAAATTTTCTTTCTCCATGAAATCGGAGCTCTCACTCCATCCTTTTGCTTCAGAGTTGTTCCAGAGTCCTGGCTACACTCCATCTCACTCCCCACTTCTTTCTCACCTCAGTGCCAAGTCTAATCCACAGTGAGTCCACTCCCATGTCATACCATGCCGACATTGGCATGCCCCTCAGCCATTCCTTCTCTGCTCAAATAGTTGCTTCACTCTTCAATCTTACTCTCTCTTGGCTGCCTCAGCTCAGTTGACATGCCAAAACACTCCCCGACACTTCAGGGCACTCGTGCTCACGCACACGCCGGTCTGGGTGCGCTTTGGCACGCTCTGGACACGCACCGCGCGTGGCAACCCCAACTAGCAGCGGCATCAGCACACCATCTCTGCCTCGTCGCCAACCAGCTTAGTTTCCGCACGCCACCGCTTTGTTTTAGACATCTGCAAGCCCTGCGCGTCGCTGACCTAGCCTCGCCCCTCCTCAATGCCAAGCATGGCAGTGTCCAGCGGCCCCCATTACTCCTCCCTCGCCCACGGCTATAAGAAAGTGTCCCGAGCATCCCCAGTCCTCCCCATCCCATCCTCACTCCCCTCCTCAAGCTCCACTAAGCTTCGGCGTGAGCTCAGGCCTTCTTTTCTCCCTACCACAAGAACAGCCTCCCTCCTCCACTGGACACCGTCGCCATTCCGCTCCAGCAACCACGCAAGCGACCACAAAAATGGAGTCGCACTGATCTCTTGAACCCGTAGATAGCAGCCAATCTGTCCATCTCCCTTTAAATCAGCCGCAATTGCTCGCCGTTGATTCCACCGGAGCATCACCGGAGCCGAACCATTCCTCGTCGGAACCCTTGCTCTCACGCGCCCTTTCTCTGCTTCTGACCAATGGACCCAGCAGCGCCGAAGCGGTAAGTGACGGGGAGACGCTGCCAGGTGGGCCTGCTCCCCGCCAGGCCCACGGCGATAAGTGGCCTCCGTACCGCTGCCAACGGGCCCAAGGACCCGACCGGGGCCGTTGTCAGGATAAGTGGAGGTGGCAATTCTCCTTACGCCTCCGACGTCACCTCTTTAAACAAGAAAACCGCCTGGTTTTTCCTCCAGAACCGTCCCTAGTCTTTGGTTCAACCGGTTCAGGGCTTAATCGCTCGGTTCTTGAAAAATTCCAACATAAGAAATGTTCCTAAGATTATTTAGAAGCTTTTGGTTCAAACCAATTTTCAAAAATCCCAATTTTCTCTTCTGTATAGAGAGCAATCCCAATACTCTTTTTAAACTCAAACTCCTTTTGAAACTCTTTTGAACTTTTGAGCTATTCTGAAAATTTCCATCATGACCAAAACTTTAACCTTCTGTTGATAACATAGAATCTCATACTATGCATAGGTTGCATGGTTCAGGAGTCGAAGAAGGCACTTATGCACCCTAAAAACCCTAATGTTAGTTCCATGCATATATACATATATTTCCATGGCATCCAGACATTTTTAGAAATTTCTTCTGAACCCATGATCCATTTTAGGGCAGTCCAGCATGTTTAGACTTTAATCCTGTGAAACCTTGCACCAGACACATGTTTATACATGTTGCATGACTCGAGACATAAAAAGGGAACGTGTATACCATTTAAAACCCTAATCACCCTAATCCTAGAATTCATGCATATACATGTGTTAGGCGATACCCAAACATGCGCATCTTTTCAACAATATCTTGGAACCAAAGACCATGCATGCTGATCCTTGTTGCTTGCTCCTTGTGATGATTGGTTCTTATCCGAAGTTTTTCCGAACGTGTAGTTGATGGTGTGAGGTACGTTCGTCAGGAGGAACCCGAAGCATCCCCGCGTCTAGAACAAGACCAAGACCTGCCAGGCATGCTCTTCACATTTGATCATGTTGAAACCCATGTTTACAAAATATTATGTTGTTTGCGAAACATGCATTGCTATGTTTTATAATCGTTATTTTATGTAGCATAGTTATACCGATGTGCAGAAAACCCTAGTCCGACCCTGAAACCCTTGTAGCCCTAAGGATTATGTATTCTGAGAATGTTAGCGAAAAAACCTAGGGTAGAGTATGTATGTATGCTTAGCGCTGCCGTAGTAAAATTAGAGTTTTAAAAGAAAAGGTGATAACACCCCATATTTCATATGGTAAATTCTTGGAAACGGACCATCGTGTCCAGAGGTGTATGAAGGTAGCATAGCCATGGGTTGGTATGTTTTACCGTAATTGGTTTGTGAAACCAAAAATGAAAATGGAGGAGATTTTGATCCGGGTCGGTAATAAAGGGTGGGAGCAGGGAGCTTGTTTAAAGAGCGAGGTAAAGCCCGGCGTGGTACTAGTTGCCCGTTTACTGGAATGGTGTGGAGTCCCTCTCGGATCACCTAAGGACCGATCTTAAGTGCCGTTTGGCCAAGTCTTACCGTACATCCACATGTCATTTATGGGAAGGACTTGACATAGTACCCGGTCTGAACTAGCATGAACCCATAGGCAGTGTGTAGCGTGCAGATGAGGCTATGTCCTCTGTAGAGAAAAGTTTCCACGGGAAAGCGATGGCTTGTTTGCCACAAAGTTGGAACACCAACCTCCTTGCAAGCGATGATACTGACTCAAGCTAGGTTTGGGACATGTCCTTCTGGCGGGTTCATGGCTGGGTTCACACCGGCGAAGAGTCTCGTTGTACTAGCTCTGGTAGTATGCGGTGCACACTTTGCCCAGGGCGACCTACATCGTGTGGGTAAAGCCGTACCACCTCTGCAGAGGGTTAAAACTATTCGAATAGCCGTGTCCACGGTCATGGACGAACTTGGTTAGGCCACACTAAAGTAGATTGACTTTCAAAGTTAAAATGAGTTGTGGGTTTAAGGACGCGATCCGCCGTGTTCGCAGGGCGTCATGCCAATTTCCCGATGTGTCGGGAAAAGTGAAGAAGGGGTTTTCCCGTGGACTCGGGCAAACCCTAGTATCCCCGTAGGTGCCAGGTGAGCTATGTCTCCCTGAGGAATCAGGTGATTACTATGTTTTCATTGGTATCCCCGTAGGTACCAGGTGAGCTTTGTCTCCCTGAGGAATCGGGCGATTACCATGCTTTGCTGTTATGACGGAAAGCACAGAGATGATCTCCCCGTTGTAACGGGTAGAGTGATTCAAGCAGGTACCTTATCTCGCTGCGTCGAGATGTTTTGCTAAGAATTGCTTTTATATCTATTTACCTATTTCAAATGCAAACTTACTTTTTCGCACAATATGAAACCTAAACTAGAGCCAATTTCTTGATTATTCCCTTGCATGCTCATATCCGTGACAAACTCCCTGGCGGAGCGCTTGCGAGTACATTCCATGTACTCACCTGGCTTGTTATGTGGCTAGACGATGAGGAGGAGTACCAGACAGGAGATAGCGACAGCGATTTCGAGGCGTAGGGTTTCTCCCCCAGTCAGTTGCTTGTGGTTCGGCAAATTGATGGGCCACCTACCGTGTGTTTGTTTCCGCTGCTATTTTAAATTTGGCCAATAGGCCTGGTTTGTAATGTTAAAGACCAATTATGGCTAAGTGTGTAAGGAACAATGTATTGCATATTTATGCTATCAAGTACTTGTGTGTATCGGCTACTGATCCAGGGACCGATACAGTGAACACAAGGGTTTATGCGGCCTTAAAACCGGGTACGCCACAATTAGCAAATGGGTCTCTTCAGAATCGGTCCGCATGCCCAAAGTTTTGGATCTCGCAGTTCAGCAACCCTACATCTTCCGGATGTGCCTACACACCAAGAATGTGATGTATCAAACGAAAACGGTGCATGAAATGCTTACGAACTAAGAACAAAAGAATTGTGCTAACCCTTATGTACTTATTGTACTGAGATTACGGGATACTTATCGTTCTTTCGCAGAATTCGCCTTTTGTGTACTTCGTCCCAGGTAGTTTTCTAAGCTCGTTCACTCTCTCCCACAACTTGTGGAACTCTCTCAAACACTTGCACACCTGCTTGTACGTAATTCTAGGGAAACCCTTTCTCGCTAACACCTCTGCAAGAGCACGCGTATGAACCTCCTCAAAGATCTGCGAACACATAATTTTACAACTCCACCTCCTCATTTCCGCACGAGTGAGAAGTTTGTAGTCCATTCTCGGGTTCCAAACAGCATCACTGGTATCTAGTAATTTACACGAATAATTATTATTGCACAAAACAAAAATTATAAATCTCAATGTTTCAACGCATATAAGGACGAAAAATATTACAAGACTTACCTCTATCGTCGCTATCCATCCTCGAACTACTTCTTCTCCTCCCAAATCAAAACAATCTACTCCAAGATACCAACAATTTTTCAGAAGAACTCAGGGAAGATTAGCTACCTGGTGGGAGCGTCTGCTCACCCGTTTAAATAGCAGAAGGGGGTGCGGAGGTCGTGGCGATTACTGACAAATCGTCATGGCAGGCGTCTGGCGATTACTGACACCATGGAAGAAATCGCCATGGATCGTGACGATTAGGAGAAATCGCCATCGATAGTGGCGATTACTGACAAATCGCCGTGGCACGTATCAATTCCATAGTGAATCGTCAACTGTGCTGGCGATAGCTGGAAATCGTCATGGGCCGTGGCGATTAGGGCTCTACTGCCACCAACCGTGGCGATTGAGGCCATTTTTATAAAAAATTTGAGCGTTGTATTATTTCTAAAATTTCTGAGTAAATAAATAATATTTTTAAAAAACTCGGGAGTAGATCGGCGTACCTCTTCATAAGCAAAATACTAATCTAAGTAGCTCGGAAACCACAAAAGCGTGCCCGACGGGTGGGCTCCATATGTAAATTCGAGTGGGTATAGCGTTAATTAACGAAAAGAAAACTGTGGCCGTGTGGGATCCTGTCCCCCACACGTGCAGGCAGGCCGGGACCCACGCCTATATCACTGGCTTTACGCGTGTCGCGGCGCGAGTGGGCAGGGCACCCGCACGAGTGCTTGGTCGCGTCTCACCTCTCCCGGACTCGGAGCCGGTGGAACGTCACTCGCCTTCGTCCCGACCACATCAATGCTGCTCTCGCTTCGCTTTGTTTCCTAGCGCGCCATGGCACGCGATGACAATTTCCCGGGATCGTTTTCGCAAACAACTGTGAAAAACCTCGCAAATCATGTACCATAGCCAGGCCTGCTTATCGTTTTCAAAGACAGGTCTCGGGGAATACGTCGGCGCGGTATCTGGATGTTACCACTGCTTCAGATCATCTCCAACAATTCACACCATTCGTTGCTAATAATGCACCTTATAGGATTTTACTCGATGTAAAAGAGAGATATAAGAGAAAAGAGAGAGTGGTTGTTACTCTAAGCCTAACTCTTGTGTCAACTTAGATGACATTTTAGAAAGCGTACAGTTAAACTTTTTAAATTTTGACTAATGACATATACAAAATTATTTAGATCGATTGGATAAAAATAGCATCATTAGATTCGTTATGAAAAATATTTTCATAATATGATAATTCTACAATTTTGTACTAATATCTTATGTGCAAAATAACGGTCAAAGTTACATGTTAGACACTGTGTTTATGTCTAAAATAACGAATAATTAAGAACGAAAGAAGTACACTATTGGAGAGAGGCTTGTTACTGAAAAGCATGTTTAGCGGGGTCACTCTCTCATATCAACTTAATATATCTCTTTTAGGTCTTAGTAACAAGGTTAGTAACATATTATTGGAGAGTTTGTTACTATTGATGAGTTTCATTACTCTCTCTCTTTATAGTAAGAGGCATAGTGACAACTTGTTAGAGATGCTCAGAGTACTCTGCTCCCTTTGGCACCCTAAAAATACTGTGTTCCCGTTGGCCGAATTGATATTCATTTTGCAGTTGCTCAACTGTGATGCGATGTGCTAAAATTAATTACTCCACCTCTTCTAGAACACTTGTCATGCTAGCATTTCACACTTCAATCAAGGCACGGTGCAAAATACTGCATTGCCAATCTTAATTAGCTTACTTATTGCTCTTGGAAGTTATGTGTTACTCTAGCAATAGAAGTAAATGACCTTTAAAATAATAGATGTTAGGGGTATGCAAAGAAAAATTGTTAACAAGTTACTTCGAACTTGTAGAATGACGTATAATTAGGAAGAAAAATTGATAGTTAGAATATCATGAAACAGAGTACTCTCTCCGTCCAGATATACAAGGCATATTTTGACTGGTTAAGATAAGGTTTTGACCAATAATTATTCAATTATATATAATTTATGTGATATAAAATTAATATCATTAGATTTGTATTCAAAAGTACTTATTTATGATTGTGATTTCGTAACACATAAACCACCTATTAATGGACTAATAATTGGTCAAAGTCTTGTCTTAACCAATCAAAATACCCCTTATATACCTAGACAGAGGCAGTAATAAGTTATTGTGTAAAAGTCGGCATCTGTCAAATCAGATTTTAATCTAACTAACTTCTAAAAAACCAAAATAAAACACCACAGTTACCCTAAGGATTGATATATTTTTTCTACTTTTCTATTATTTAGGATGCGATTTGAAACTCATTTTCTAAAGGTTATACCTAAAGGAAAAAATCAAATAACAAAACATGTAAAAGCAGTTCAATAATTCAATGCAATGCCAAACTCAGCCCAATGTAATAGGGTTTGAAACTCGTGTATAAATCTGCATTGCGGATATAGTCCATATGTTTATTGATGTTTTCTCAGCATGCATATAATCGTGTATTCATCCCTAAGGCATCTCCAAGATTCCTGAAAGTGTATCTTAGCCTCCTAAGTCGCTTTTCATGATAAATGACAAAGCAAATAAGGGACTAACGTGTGCATCAAGTGTGATAACATGTTGTAGTCCCAAAAGTGATGGTAAAATCAACGTTGGTGACCCCTAAAATGTTGTAAGGAAAGACGGCATGGAGAAACCAAGATTAGGATAATTTTCTAACCTTTTTTGTGGTTCAATCACATTGAGTTTAGGAAAAAACCGTACTATTAAAGGGGGCATAAATCTAGAAGCTGATGAGAATGCCCTACTAATGCTTAGCTAGGAATGAATTTTCAAATTCAAAGAAGCATTTGAAATATTTTCATACACACTCTTTCTAGAAATGTCAGAGCATCCGAGTTTCACTTCTATGTGAAGAGTCAGGGTACTGGGAGCCTCCGAGTTGCCCTTGTTGTTTGTTCTTCTAGATGTTGGAACATTTAGGATTTCCTAAAATCTCCGAGTTCCCTTCTGAAAATGCCTAAGTTTCCTTCTAGAAATACCTAAGTCCTTTTGCCTTGAAAATCAGCACCTCCGAGAACCTGTTCTGGACTTATCTTTTGAAATCTCCAAGAATGAGTTGTGTCCATTGTCGGAACCTCCAAGAATGAGTTGTATCCATCCTCTATTGAGAATACTTGAAATCTCAGAAGGCCTGAGTATGATTCAGAACCTCGGGAATCTATTCTGACCACACCTTGGCAAGAC
This sequence comes from Stipa capillata, assembly GCA_019208055.1. NCBI lineage: Eukaryota > Viridiplantae > Streptophyta > Magnoliopsida > Poales > Poaceae > Stipa > Stipa capillata. Next base: position 147,223 of record JAGXJF010000392.1, read on the forward strand.
TATTCAAAATCCCGGAGGGTTTGGGTTCAAGTCGGAACCTCTGACAATCGCTTCTGTCCATTGTGCTCTAAAAGTCGGAAGCTCTGAGTTTGTGTCAGTAGTTCTAAGATCTATTTCTGTACAGTCAAAATAGCCGTTGCTTTCAAATATCGGGACCTCAGAGTTCTATCTTGGAAGTTCCTAGTTCTTTCGCTTTTGCATTAACTAATTTTTTAGGGGTTGACTATATATAGCCCCAAGCATCTTTGCTCAGAAGAACTTTTACAAATCCATTCATCTACTCTCCTTAGTGCTATGGCATATTTTCTTAAGTTCAAGTTGTCATCCTTGTAAGGAAATCTCTGAGAGAGAGAGAGAGAGAGAGAGAGAGGTTGAGCCATAGTTGAGCATCAAATAAGAGTTTATCTCCAAACAGAACTGATTGAAGCCTGTTACTCTTAGAGATTGGTATCTCTTAGACGGCTAGGAGTCGCTTGGGAGCCTTTAAAGGAGATTGTGAAGATCTCCAAGAAGTTTCTAAAGATTTGAAGCTCTCCTACCGCAAGGTGAAGAACTGCCACAAGAGAAGAGAAGTTTCACATCAGCAAGCTTCTTGAGGAAAGAGCACGATTTGGTGCCGTCTTCGATCTTAGGATCAAGCTTCCTCAACATCGATGTAGAGCCTCGCTAAACGCTCAAACTTCAACAACAAATCTTGTGTCTGACGTGTGGTTCTTTCTTTTCACTTCTCCATACTTCTTTTCTTACTTCTTTTGATCATTAGCATGCTAGGTTTTGCTTAGGACTGTTCAGTAGTATAGAGATACTTGTGTTAAAATTAATTTTGGGTTAAATTTTGTTAATCTCCTATTTACCGCCCTCTAGTCGATAGCTAAAGGATCAAGATGTCGGCCTAGAGGGGAGGGGTGAATAGGCGACTAATCAAATTTTTCTTCAAAGTTAATCAATTCTTATAATATGTGGAAATAACTTGAATGATTAACTAATATGACAATTCTTAATATGGGAACCAAGATCACTAAGCAATAACACTAAGCAAGATGAATATAAGCAATGTCAATGTACTTGCAAAGTAAATGCGGAATGAATGAACAAGAGAGACAAAGGATTTGTTCCCGGAGTTCGGATCCTTGAGGGAATCTTACGTCTCCGTTTGAGGACCCGATCACACGTGATCAAGGGTGGGCTCCCTCTCAAGCCACTTCCTCTCGAGGACTCTCCGGATTCTCCTCGACTTGCTCTTGGTGATCCTTTCCTTGCGGAGGCAAATCCCGGCCTTCACAAACTTCTCACAGCTCTCCACACGGATCGGGAGCTCGTGAGCAACTCCTAACCGTCTAGGAGTCCTCAACCTCCAAGAGTAACAAGCGCGATGAAGTCGCAAGGAGGTGAACCTAGTGCTCAAAGATCTTGACCTTTCTCTCCACTCAAATCCTCACAAAGATGCTTCCTTTCTTTTCTCTCACAAAGGGTGGCTTGAAAACTTGAGAGAGGAGGAGTGAGTGCTCTTGAGTGTGTAGGAATGGATTTTGCAAAAGGTTGGTTGAGGAAGAGGGATGGGGGCTATATATAGCACCCTCCAAAAACTAGCCGTTATGCACAGAAAACACCAACATCGGAACTTCCGATATCCACATCGGAAATTCCGATATGTTCAAATAAAACAGCTACTTCTCTTCCTCGCAGCACACTTCACAGGTATATCGGAACATCCAATCACAATATCGGAACATCCGGTATTTTCAGAACTCTCAAAACCAAGGGTGGTTCGGAACTTCCGGCCATATCGGAACATCCGATCCAGGAACCGGAACTTACGGTTTTTCCAGAACTCTCAAAAAAGGGGCTACATCGGACCTTCCGGTTGGACCGGAATATCCGGTATAGGGACCGGAACTTCCGATGTAGCTGATTTAAGACTTTGAGTTCGGAGAAACAAATGTTTTGCTCTCTCTAGAAAAAGAGTTCAATGATCTCTGAGCACTTAGGTCAACTAATTGCCACTACAACGCACCCCTCTTAATAGTACGACTTTCCTACTACTCAAATAAATGCGAAATACTTTACTCAAAATAAGAATTCTGAAGTCGCCACGCTTTTCTTCTTTTTAGGGGTCGCCGATGTCCTTAGAGCCTTTTCTTTGGGACTAATATCTGTTTATAAACTCGGTAAACCTGTTAGTCCCTTAACCGCTTGTCGTCAATCATCAAAACCAGATTAAGGGGCCTAGATGCACTTTCAATAGCCTAGATCCTTTCAACTCCAATAGAGGCCCAAAGACAAACCATGTCCAATAAATCCTAACTTGAGGAGAGAGAATCAAGGTCATTGTTCCCTGACACGATGGTTGATGTCACACCATGATTTTTTGAAACATGAAAATTAGGGCTAACAAAAACTTTTCACTAATAATGTGAGTTAACATACACCAGGTTAAAACTTTTATTCAAATCATGCTTCTGCTAAACCCTAAAGTGAGACAAGCCAAAATCTTCCACCTCTGTTCCTATTCCCTTAATCCCTGCTTTGTCGAAGCTCTGTCCGGCAAGGTATACAAACATTGGTTTACACCTTGTCTCCATATGTGGTCACTCGCCCTTGCATTTCCGCCACGAACACACCTTCGGCATCTCTCCTAGTCGGTGTAACTTAGACCAACATCTGCAGCTAAGTATCCACACGATGCTTTTGTGAGATTGAAACATATATATGAGTATACAGATGGCATTTCTCGAACTCTAGCCTACCATGACCTTGTCTGCTTATTCCGACCTTATCGCAACCCTATATATGCTTAAATTCCCCCGTGTATGTGAGCACATACACTGAATCCTAATTTGCTTCCTTTGAGTAGAGGGAAATCCAAAACCCTAGCTCCCTCTCGGTTTCTTTGTTACACCCCTGAGACCTTTACGGATCATATACCCATTTTCCTCCACTGGTAACTGTGTGTGTGCGAGCACGCACCTTATACCCTAAAGCTCTAATGCTATCGTTCCTTGGTTCATACCATCACTAGAATTTCCAGAGGGTTTCGGAAGGCCCCTGATGATAATACCTCCCCATTACTAAACCAAATTTCGAACTCCCAGCTTGAGTATTCCAAATGGTTCCGATCAAGTCATGGTGATATTCCATGTATGTCATGAACCTATTTCTAAACAACTACAGTACAAAATCCTCAATGAAACTTAACAAACTAGTAAGTCAAAATTAAATCTTAAACACAATCCCTATGAACAGTTCCCAAAGTAATATCTCTTCTGTTTCTTTCTTTTCCTCTTTGCTGAACGTTCCACCATCTCCTTGCTAATATACACCGAGTGCACCAACCGTTCTCCCTGCATCCCGCTGCCGCGTGGCCCCGGTCCTCTTGGTCAGCACCTTTTTCCCCACTCCCATCTCTTTCCTCACACGTCTTCTCTCTCCGCTTCCTGTTCATCACGCCACCTCAACTCTGCCCAAGTGCCACCTCTTCTCTTTGCAACTGCAGTCGGTGCCAGCTCCCTTGTGCTCAACAGCGTTAGCTAACCACCCTCATTCACTTCCTCCTTTTCCCTTTGCTTCACTGCTTTTAAGAACTAACCGAGCTCATCCTGCTATTCTTCCCCAAACCACCTTCTTCCACTCACGCTTTCCTTTCCCGAGCATCCCCTTTCTGCTCTTGGTCTTTCCCCATTCGAGTTGCCAAGCAACATCCCTCATCCCAGCTCCCTAAACAGCTCAAACATCACCTGCCTCCCCTAGTCTCTGCATCTCTTCGGACCTCCTTAACCGTCGGACTCTCTTCTCGCAGGACAGTAATTCTCCTCACCTTCGGTCATGTCGGTCGCCGGCCATCCGCACCCGAGCACAGCGCCTCCAAGTTCATCCAAGCACCGAGTACCTTCTCCATACATTCTCCTCTGTGGTTTATCCTCCCATCCCTTCTCCCCATTCTCCCTATTCCCCAGCTCGGCCAACTCTCTTTCTTTCCCCAATTCTTCCTCCTGAGCAGCACACAGTGAACTGCCCCAGCAACGTTGCCCGAGCAGCAAGCTTCCCCATTCCCGCTAGTAGGGTGCCATGGGGCGATCTCTCTCTTTCCTCCCTAGTGGGCGACTCTACCGCGAGCTCAGCACCGGCTGTCGTCCCTTCAGTTCCACCTCAGACGCCCTCCCCTCTTCCTCCCTCACTCCCTCTGCCGCCCCTGCCAAGAACAGCCACCTCCCGCGCCATCAATTCCACCGTCACCGGCTACCCTTCGCTCCACCTCGTGACCTCGGCAGCTCCCCGAGCTCCATTCAGCCATCCTCACCGTCGGGCGCGTCGCGTTCACTAACGACAAGGCCCATCCACCACAACCGTCGGGAGCCTTGCCCCCACTCCGGCAAGGGACCCCGACCACCAGTGGAGTCCTCGCCCGAGACGTCCGAGCGACCGCGGGATCCACGCCACCTCGCCGGTGCCACTCCGGTGGGGCTCTGACCACGGTACCACACCTAGAAGCCTCACCTGGCCCTGGACCCACCTCGTCATCACCGGTCGTTTGTACAACGCCACTTGTCGCTATGGGGCTCTAAAGCCGCCACTGCCGGCGGGACTCATCAACCACCACACCGCCCATCCTGCGCACAGTCGCCGCCACCCTCCGCTCCGCTATTGCCGCTTACGTCGCCGTAAAACCGCAGCGACGCCGCCATCTATTCCACCTCCCATCTCTCTAATTAACCCTAACAGCGCGTGCTAATTCTGCTATGGTTGTTTAACCACCAAAACTATCACTGTCAACCAGGCCCACTTGTCGGATTTAGTGGAGGCAGGATTTTTCTCCCTTGCACCGTCAGTTCGTTGAAGCATATCTTTCCTTCCCCGGTCCAAAATGTGTGTTTCCCTGAGGAAGGCGCAATTTTTCCTCCTACCGTGATCCGTCGGCACATCAGTTTGCTGAAGGCACATTACCATTTCGTGTTTTCGACATCAGCCCTAAAACCAGACATCCTTAACCAACAAACAACCTCTATATAAGCAACCTTCGGACATTGATTTCTCTAAAACCATCTATCAGAATTAAACGATTCTTTTTCCTAATTTCCTAAAACGTCATAAAACTTTCTGCTAGTATCTGTCTCATATTTTTTTTGTAATACTTTAGATTTTAAACTCAATCGTATTTCCAAAATATATGTCGTATATGTTTCTCCTTTAATATAACTTCAAATCAGTCGATCATTTTCCCAGAGATTTGTCCTCATCAAACCTAACCTTTTAATTCTAGTAGGACACTACAACTCTAATGTTTTATGTTTCAAAGCATAAAAGGATATAGGACCCTAAAGTCCCCATGTCCCTTGACAGGGATTCCTTTCTTGCCCTTGGAAACCCTAATAAACGCTAGGGCCAAAATGCATATTTTAAAGTTTCATGAGCGTATATTTGGTTTTTACTTGGATTCTTCCTCGCATCATTGTTTATCCGACGCTTTTTCGACGTGTAGTTCCAACGTTACGAGGGGTAGCACAAAGGATCTTGGACGATTGTCGTATGAAGTTCAAGCTCGAGAGCCGCCACTATTGCCAGGCAAGCATTCCCACCTTCATCATGTTGAATCCCATATATGTCAAAACTTAAATATTTTGTTTGCAACTCTGCATGCTATGTGAATATCAACAATACTTTATGTTAGACCGAGTTACACCCTATAGATGCATATGACATAGGTCCGATGAACTAATCCTTGTAACTCTAGCAATATTAGCCGGTTATTGTATGACCAGCAAAATATTAGGAATATAGGCGATAGCCCTGCTTAGACCTGCTATAGAGGAAAATCTATTTTGACCGACTCACGCGAATCACTTCTTTGATTATGGGATTAAAACCCTCGGGAAGACGTGTACCTTTCGAGGTGACTGTTTGAAAGCATTGTTTGCCAAAATCCCAAATAAAATGGAGGGTGATTTTGATTCGGATGAGAACAGTAAGTGGAGATCGGAAGAATGGTTGTAGCATATAGTGACATGGCTAAGAGATGATGATATGCAGTCTCGCTCAAATCAGTTAAGGACCGAGCCTTAGTGCCGCTCGACCAGGTTCACCCCGTACGTCCACATGTCCTTTGTGGGAAGGACTTGCTTAATATTCCGTCTAGTACTAGAGCCTGGACCCGTGGGTAGTAGAAAGAGAGTGCTAGGTAGATTGGCATCCCTAGAGGACCTCCACGTGATTACGTGGGTAGAGGTTCGACACAAAGATAAGTCAACTTCGGGTTGTGGAGTCGGACATCACCGAGCACAAGCGAGGACTGGGTAGATCTTACCTAGCGGGTCCAGCTCTGGTACAAACATGGGTGAAAAGTCTCGTTGTAATAACCATGCCGGCACACCTCGCGAAGCATGTTTATTGAGCTCTGGCAACAAGGGAGACTTACATCTTGTGGGTAAAGCCGTACAACCTCTACAAAGTGTTTAAAATCTATTCTAATAGCCGCGTCCTCGGTTATGGACACAACTTGGAAATGCCACACACTAGTTAGACTAAGTTTTGGTTGCGAAATCTGGGAAATGGGATTAAGGACGTGGGCATGATGTGTCCACAGTGTGCAATTTGGGCTACAGGCTAATAGTGAGGAACTGCAGAAGTGAAACCTAGCCCATGCTGCAGGGTGGTAGCACATGTAGGCCTGAGGATGGTCTGAGGCGATACATGGGTTATCGACCTCTAGTTGACGATTGTCAGAAGGTAAACTCTGGCACCAGATACTGACCCGTCAGAGACGGACTTGCTTTCAGAAATGCTTTTGAATCTATTACCATCATATTTCAAATGAAAACTTACTTTTTCGCCCAACCTTCAACTTAGGGTAGAGCCTCTGTTATTGAACAAAACCTTGCATGAAATATATAGCCGTTATACTCTTCCTACGGGATGCTTGTGAGTACATTTCATGTACTCACCTGGCTTGTTGATTTGGCCAGACGAAAGAGACATCAACTCCGAGGATACGAATGAGTTCGCGAAAGCTAGGGCGTAACCCCAGTCAGTTTGTCGGGTATGGCACACTGATGGGCCACATCACCGCTTGATTTCCCCTATAAATTTATAGCCGTTGGGCTACAGGTATCAGACTTCGACCTGAATGGTCAAACTATGCGTTATTTACTTATATATGTGTGTATGACAATGATATACAGGTTAACTTGTGTGTACCGGCTACTGATCATGGGACCGGTATAATAAACACAAGAAGTTATCTGGCCTTAAAACCGGGTACGCCACAGTTGAACACGCAAAACAAGACGCAGAGACGACGACTTGCGTTGTTGGAACATATCGTCCAACGCCCACATGGTTTGTTGGACTCGCCGGATCATAGCTCCTTGAGCTTGACAGTGATTGGGATGAACGACACATGCACAACAGCAACCGCCAGCGAAGGCACAACAATGTTGTGGACGTTTCCTTTTGATTCTAGCGATCTGTATCTTGATGACAGTGTGGTTGATGGTAGAGGGGATGACGCATGGTGGTAGACTCGATGAAGGCGACGGTGATACGGAGTGAGAAGATGGCATGGTGGAAGGTGAAACCATTAGAGACAAGGAGGAATCAAGGATGGTGGAGACATCTAATCCGGCTAGATCAGGATGATGGCAAGTCAGTTCTAATCACTGCTGGATTAGGACATCGGCGAGGTTAAACCAACATAACTTCGAGATGGTGGCAACAGCGAAATTTGGAGTTAGAAGGTGGGAGGAGAGGCTCTTTAGGCATGTCAGCAAGGGCGGATGTTGCTAAAGGAGGTGAGTAGCGGTGGTAGGAAGGGAGGTGACAAGGGATTAAAGTGATGGAGATGGTTTGAGAAGATATGATAATAATCGCTTGCACTTTTTCTTTGTTATGTTTAAAAATTTGTGGCCGCTTTTATAGGAAAAATGACATTTTGGCCCTCTGACTAGGGTCAATTCCAAATCTAGCCCCTGTAAACAGCTAATGTCCAATTTAGCACTGCAACAGATTTGACCGATGCCACGTGTGGCCCGTTGCGGAGCAAGCCCGCGAAGCCCACCTATCACATTCCTAGGTCGCGACAGGCTGTGGTCCGCGCATGCTCAGCCTTTCGCGCCTGGTCTGCGCAATTAGTTATTGATAATAAATTTTGTATGGTGTCAACATAATTGTTGTGGTGTAGTGGTAAGTATTCTCACTTCCCACTTCTCACTCATAATTGTTGGGTTCAATTCCTAGAATAAATATTTTCTTGTTCTTTTTTTTCTGGTAGAGGAGCAGCAGTGCTGAGCTGTCGCGGCCCAACGGCGCGATACGGGCCTATCACGGCCTGCGAGCGCAATAGCTCAACTTCACGGGTCGGCTGCGTGATGGGTCACACATGACGCCTATCGGATCTATCACGATGTCAAATTTGGCATTAGCCATTTACAAAGACCAGATTTGAAATTGAAAAGAAACTACAATTGCCATATTTCCTCTTTTATAAGCTATTTCCGTCTTGTCATGATTGTCTCTTCATCGGTGTTTTGGTCATTTCGATGTGATTCGTCCACTTCTTTGATATTGTGCACACTAGTGTTGTATCCACAGTATCAAATCGGATGATCCACGTAAGTAGGGGCATCCAAGTATACTCATGCAGTTATCGAACCTTCATGACATTGTCCTGAAAGGTACATCATACCATGATTACATGGAAAAGCAACATCCACGAATAATGCAGCACACACACATATATAAAAGGTTATCGGAAAAATCACCCTAATCATCTTTCCATGGCACCGAATTAACAATGATGCCTGCCTACCTGGAAATCTGGATCCAGAGCACTCCTTTGATCATTTCTGTTCATGCTTCCTCATGGCAGGGGCCATCTCTGCCATTTGATCGAAAAACTATCAATGCTGCGGAATCCCATGCCGGGGACGAACGTGACGAGAGCCACTCGATTCCGTTAACAAGCTGGAAGCACTAGAAAATCATCTATGTTCAAAACTAACAATAATAATCATAAAGATGCTTATATTAAAATAATCCAAAAGCTCAGGCCCTCGACAGAGAATAAGCGGCCTAGCTATAATATTCATGTTCCAGCAATACATTGATAATTAATTAACGGTACGATTTATTTCTTTAAACAAACACATACTTTTCTAGATAAGCAGGTGTACATTTCCTTTTTTAAAAAGCCTATATTGTCATGTGGTATAGTGGTACGGTGAGATTTTGTTCAGTCCGGTACTATTCATATGTCAGAGGATACAAGCACGCTACATAATTTAGATGGACAATTCTATAGCTTCATCTGGTTACACAGGGATATATAGAATTTGAGATTCGGTACAGATGACTGGATGTATCGTCCAACCACCTTTGGCTAGCTTTTCATCAATATTTAACGCTACGGAGCAGCAGCAATTAGATTTGAGACAGTGGTGCTGTCGCAATCTGTTGGATAATTCCCTTTGCAGCCGTCCGCACAGCGGTAGAAGTGTTACTAAGGTTTGTAAGTCATTCATTAATTAGATGCTACGTGTGCGCTTTTTGTACAGATGGCTTGATCAATTTTGTTCGCATCACCAGAATTTTATAACCGGCAAACTAGCGTGTGGTACGTACATTTTACATGTAAATCAATACTTTCACCTGGACTCGTATATAGACAGCACGGTAGTAGATATGGTTTTCTCAATTATTAAGGAGTATATACTAGGAAGCTAGGTATTTATGTATTACAACAGAAAAAAAAAGAGATATCTAATTGATAAGATGGTTGTTCTATTTTATGAATAGGCACGTTAAAAGTGACGTGCTCGATTTTTTATAACAATTATCAGCGTTTTTCTCTCACTTCCTTCCCTCTCTAGAGATCACATATGTTTCTCCCTTCCTCTCTCTTTGTCATCCCCTCAGTTTTGTCCTGGACTTTATCGTTTCTTCGCTCTGCCGTCATCCTGATCCTGTCTCCGTCGCTCCACCATTATGTACGTGCCTTCTCCAACTTCGATGGATCTCCGTCATGTTTCCAAACGCCTCCAGCTATAACACTTCAGAATTAATTACTTAAAGGTTATAGTTATTAAAAATCAAGGTTGACTGAAAACCCAATATGAAGGGATAACTTTAAATTTTATACCATGCACTGAATGAAAGATTCAAGATCACGGTTGTGTTCGCCTCATTGAATCGATCGAGATAGGCTATAAATTTGTTCAAATCGGAATTCAAATAAATTTTGGAGGGTCAGATCAATATAGGCCGTTGGATTTCACTTATCTCTTAATCCAACTCGATTTTGAAAAAGAACAATAAAACACATCCCAACCCGCTCTCTCTCTTCTCTCATCTCACCCTCCCTCCAAGCCGCTGCCACCCCTTTCCGCGTCGCCGCCGGTAGAGCTATAACTTTACCTACCCTAAATCGAGCTTCTCGACAAAATCTAGGTCGCTTACCTTCAGTTTGGTCGCAGTTTTTGAATTAAGCTCACTGTTTTGAATTTCAAAACCCTAGATCAAATCAGGCACGACTTTTTTCCAATTCTCATATAGGGATTAATTAGAGACTATCTTTGCGGCATGAACCTCAAATTTGACACAAATTCATCAAATTTTACCAAAATCCAAAAATTTCCCTTATTCTTCTTCTCCTTCTCTCCCCCCCCTTCCCTTCAAGGCAGACCCAACAAGAGGTGAGTGGGGGCATAGGCCCCACTCAAGTTTCTAAACTACAACAAAATTATTTTGTATTTTTTGAAAAAATATTTAATTTTTTTGAATTTTAAAAAGAGTACCCCCACTCAAATGTTCTTCTAAGTCCGCCCCTGGTTCCCTTCCCTTCTCTTCAAGAGAGCTTTTGGTGCGTGATTTAGTTAGAGAAGAGAGATCTATGTGAGTTAGTTACAGAAGGATGATGTACCAACACCACCAACTCGAGCTTCTCAATAAAATCTGGGTCACTTATGTTTTCTAATCTCCTGTTGTTACTTTTGTATCTTTAATTACATATCTCCAAAACAAGTAAATTAATACTCTATGGATATCTATAAAAAAAATTCAAAAATTTTGATGTTGAGTCCAGATTTTAATTATACCATTAAGACTAATTAATCAAGCTCGACAAATCTTAGCCCTAAAAAAAGCACAATAGTAACAGAATTTTAGTCATAACTTTTGAATCACAACTTGGATTTGGGAAAACTCAAAGCCATTGGAAATCTTACGACGAAGCCTACAACTTCCTCGATTGTGTCAATTTGAAATTCAGCATAATTTAGTGGCGGTTTTCAAATTAAGCTTACGAGTTGGATCAGGAGTTAGTTACAGAAGAGATTAGAGAAGAGAAATTTGTGCGAGTTACTTAGAGCGACTTACCTTCACCATCACCATCACGACCAACGGACATTTAATAGGCAGTATAGATTCTTTGCGAGGACACTCTCCCCATTGCACTTAAGGAAAAAGTTACTCTTTTACCCAAGCTTATATATACAGAGGATTTTCTATTTCTAGGTCGCCCTATAAATTGTAATTTCTGAGTCGATCAAGTTACATATTATCGAACGACATGAAGTGTCATTAGATTTTTGTTTCGTAGTTTCAAAGTCCTTGTATATAATCGTAATATAGTCAAAGGCAGCTGCAAATCCACCAAATCACAACCGATTTACTGACCTTTGTATCTCGTCACCATTTGTGCTCCAAATTGATGACGTTGTCCTCCTGTCCACTTACCAGTAGCGGTGTCTTCTTTAGCAACTTTGAGGGTTAGGGTTCTAACTTGAGGAGGTTAGGTGGAGAGTTCACCGGTGGCCCCAAATCTTAGAGGGATACCCGGGAAGGTGATAGATAGGCGGTAGTGGTGGCTCAAGTAGGGCTATTGACGCCAAGGAGAAGACAACAGCCGAAAGTGGTGGCGCATCCTCCAGTAGTAGTTGTGGAGACGGGAAAGAAAGGTAAAGGAGACAATAGAGGAGGGGCGTGTGAGGCAATTTGTGACGGTGGATTGGGTAAAGGTAGAACGGTGGCAAGGGTTTCAACAGAATATGAGGTCAGAAGTGAATCTGAGCCTCAGGGCAATCGGCTGAGATTTGAGATTAACCAAAGGAGTATCATGGTAAAACTGGCTGGTCCGTTCTTTGACAGAGTACACTACAAATGGAACAACACATCAGCCGTTCAATCGGCTGGTAGAACACAATAATTATTTCAAAAATGAATTCCTTATGTAGTCAGACGTCCACCTACTATCACACAACTGCAGCTTGCTTTAAGGTTTGTGCTTATGTTTTGCAAAAGACACTCCTATCTGTACATTTATATTTATGTAGTCCTTTCCATATCGTAAAAAGACCTCCACTCCTTCCTCATCTTATTCTCCACTCCCTCCACTCATGAACAATATGAATTCTGACTTTTTACGTTTCGTTTATTTGGTAAACACATACATGATAAAAATTCCTAGAATAAATACTTTAATTAACTCATGTTTGTGTTCATTGTCCAGTCCTGCTCTCTCTCTCTCTCTCTCTCTCTCTCTCTCTCTCTCTCTTTCACTTCATGATTTTCTTTGTTCACCGTTAATGATTTTCTTGAACAATGGTGGAGGTTTGCATGACCATTTCTTGAACACAAAACATGGATAAAAAATCATACTGATTTACACCACCGTGAATAAACAATGATTCGTTTCGTACATAACACATTTCATAATGATTTTTACAACACCATGAACAAGTACAGAAAAATCAGATGGATAAAGATACACAAATTATGGATTAACACACAGATCTGTGCATGAACAAGCATTAAATATGTATATGACCATGAACAAGCATCGGATATGGTCATGAACAAGCCTCTAAAATATTTTGCTCTGCACTTCAGAGAATTTCGGGACAAATGCCACCACTCCACCCCATGAAACTGCCCATATCTACTTCCACCAGTCCACCCCCATGCAAGGACATGTCTTCACAGATCCAAGCTCAAAAGGAAAAATGCAACAAAAAAGTTGGTTCATAGAGCACCACGTCTAGTCCCTCCGTTCACCCCATGCATAAAAAAAAATTGTTCAAGAACATGAACAGATATGTTGAAGAACATGAATTTTTTATTCTGATTCATGAACAACCCAAATCCGTTGAAGTACATGAAAAGAATTTCCCAATTGAGATCTATTCCATGACCATGTAGGAGATGATCCGCAGGCGCCAGTGATGAAAGAGACGATGATCCTAGTATCGCGGACACCGTGCCGGCCACTGCCAAGGAGACCAGGGAGGAGGTGGCCAACCACTGCCAAGGAGACCGGGGATGGCGGTGGAGGAGCTCGTGGTGGCTAGATGGTGGCGCCGGGGCTCGTGGAGGGCGAATTCGGCCACGGTAGCCACCTGCTTTTCCTCTAGTCGTGGGGATCATGGAGGGCGAGTGACAAAGAGGGATGCCATGGAGGCAATGAGGCGCGGTTGGAGGTGGTGGAGCTCGCGAGGGACAGGATGGCCGCGGCACTAGCTGGCCAGGGAGGCCAGCCACTGAAGCCCTCGGCACCTAGGAGTGGGTGAGAGAGGAAAGGGGGCGAGAGAGCCAGTCGAGGAGGAAGGTGGTAGAGGTGTTAGATGTGCAATGTACACTTTATCTGTATAGATAATGCTAGTATGAAAAAAAGATGTTATAAATGTTGAAGTGTAAAATAGGGATCGTAAAGCAAAACGAATGATTAAGATAGAATCGAGACATCTAAATACATGTAAAAGCTGTTTTGTAGTTTTTTGTCTCTCCAAGCCCGAGAGGAAGAGAGGAGAGGGGGGAAAGGACGAGGCGGCAGTGCCCCCCGCTCCCTGCGTCGCACCAAAATCTAGGGTGTGTTTGGTACCAGTCTCACCCTGGCATGGTTGTTCTCCCCTGAGACATGCTGAGACTTTGGTGGGTTGAGGTCAGCCATGCTGACCAGAGAACCTCCACTCGTGGGTTCTCTCATGGGCATGGCTGAGAGGCTTTGGTGGATTGAGGTGAGCATGGTTGGGAGAGCTCATACATCCTACCAAACACTGAAAAGTGGGTTGAGAAGAGAATGGATGAGGTGATACACCCTACCAAACACTGAAAAGTGGGTTGAGAAGAGAATAGATGAGGTGGTACACCCTACCAAACACACCCCTAAAGAATCCCCACAACCACCTTCTCCCTGTCACACACCTCAAAAACTTATATAAGAGCACCACAGCACAGAGAGGGGGAGGGCGAAGTGGGCACCTTCCTACCAAAATTTTCTTTGCACAAAGCTTGCAGGAGAGAGAACAATTAGAGATTAAAGCGACTCTTTAATTTAGCCCTTCTTCCTTTCTCTCTCTAACCCATCCTCTCTCTCCCGCACACCAACAAAGCAAGCGAGGGATCGAGCAAAGCGAGAAGGGAAATAAATTCAAGAAAGATCCGCCGGCCTCTCGAGGTAGCTAGCTCATGGCCGCCATGATGGCCTCCTTAACCAGCGAGCTCCTCTTCTTTCTCCCCTTCATCCTCCTGGCCCTGCTCACCTTCTACACCACCACCGTGGCCAAATGCCACGGCGCGCACCGGTGGCGCCGGACGAAGAAAAAGCGGCCGAACCTGCCGCCCGGCGCCGTCGGCTGGCCCTTCATCGGCGAGACCTTTGGCTACCTCCGAGCCCACCCCGCCACCTCCGTCGGCCGCTTCATGGACCAGCACATCGCACGGTCGGTACATGGACGCACCTCACAACATGCGTGAATGATCGACGCATGTAGGAGAAGCTAGAGCCTGTATTTGTAAGTGAAAAACTGACGTGTGCCTTGTGCGGCGGTGGCATGCAGGTACGGGAAGATATACCGGTCGAGCCTGTTCGGGGAGCGGACGGTGGTGTCGGCGGACGCGGGGCTGAACCGGTACATCCTGCAGAACGAGGGGCGGCTGTTCGAGTGCAGCTACCCGCGCAGCATCGGCGGCATCCTGGGCAAGTGGTCCATGCTGGTGCTCGTCGGCGACCCCCACCGCGAGATGCGCGCCATCTCCCTCAACTTCCTCAGCTCCGTCCGCCTCCGAGCCGTGCTCCTCCCGGAGGTCGAGCACCACACTCTCCTCGTCCTCCGCGACTGGCCGCCCTGCTCCTCCCCCGCCGTCTTCTCCGCGCAGCACGAAGCCAAGAAGGTAGGCACGCACGCGCCATGCACAGTACTCTAATTACCAGTACTAGATCGTACATACGACCTGGCTGCACATATGCATGTCGCGCGCGGCAGGGGGCCGGTGGTCCACGCAAGAATTGACAAACGTCGTACGCCACAGTACGTAGTGCTAACGATCGATGGATGGATTCGTGCGTGCGTGCAGTTCACGTTTAACCTGATGGCGAAGAACATTATGAGCATGGACCCCGGGGAGGAGGAGACGGAGCGGCTGAGGCTGGAGTACATAACCTTCATGAAGGGGGTGGTGTCCGCGCCCCTCAACTTCCCGGGGACGGCGTACTGGAAGGCGCTCAAGGTATGTATGCTAGCTAGCTACCTGTCGCTCTCTCCGCGCGCACGCCTGGGCGTACGTCCACTCGTGCGCGCGCGCGCTATGTAAGTAGTCCACTTTACATGTGTGTGTTTCCATGTTTCCATATATAGGCGCCAAAAGTAACGTTTCATCAGATGATGTTACAACATACAACAACCGATCGACGCAACGCGATCGAGGGAGATATATATATATATATCATATACTCCACACGTATGAATAATATGATACCCTGCCCTGTCAATGTTTTGTTTGGTAGCGATCACATGAAAATAAAATAGAAATTGAAAGAAGGGGACTAACACTAGAAGCTATCTTAGAGAGTCTTTTTGGTAGTTTGTGTGTAGGTGCATATATACATGGCCCATGCATCGATATTGCATATGCACAGAGCTATCAGAGGAGGGCCGCATTAATATACATGGCAGGTGTGGGTTTCGAACTGTGGATGGTCCAAGGATTGGTATTGTTGTTCACACGTACTGCTGCACCAGGTCCAATCACACCAACGATGGATCTTTTCCTTCCTGCTACAGCCACTCCGATCGCAATGGTTCTATAGAATGAACTTTGTTATTTGCACAAGATGAATGTCTTTCATTGAGAAGTCAACATGACCAAAAAAATGGATAAGAATATGTCATCACTATATGGGCGCGTAAAAATGCATGGAACTCTTTTCAAAGAAAATAATGAGATACTACTAGGTTTTACTGATGTTGGTTGAAATTTGTGTCTAGGTCTATATATACAGTGGGTTCATGGGTGGATGAGAATCCGGTGCATGGGTGGAATTGCTAATCTATCTCTATATTCGTACGTACTTTGTAAAATTCATTTGTGCATGATAAAAAAATGTACATGTACGTAATATACAGTTGATATTATAGTTAGCGGCTAGAAAACCATGCACATGGACATGGTGTTACTTGAGTAGATCAACCCTTTCTTTGCTACTTCTTTTGATTCCTTTTTTTAGACTGATCATCACTCATGGGCGCATAAAATGTTGCCCACTTTTTACTGCTTGTGAGGTCACACTCAAATGATCTTTATTGATTGCTCCCAGATGCAGCATGCATGCTTTCACAATCTCACTCTCTTTGTTTCTTTCTCTATCTCCTACACACGGCCTGTCCTGAACAGGATACAATTGCAACTTGAATTTTTAATCTGTTAAAAAAGGTAACTGACCAACCTTCATAATTTGGCATGATTATATGTTGGGAGAATCCATCATTTATCATGATTCAACCGCTGACCAACTCTTGCCATACTGGAATTGAACCACATTAATTTCGTCAAGTAGGCAATTAGCAACCCTCTTATTTGGTTTTAATAACGAGAAAGTATAGCAGTCTTTTTAGCTGGGATCGATCCTATATATACCTGTTTGATGTACAGAGAAATTTCGCCAAGAAAAGAACTTCTGTGATCAATGTTAGCATATGCTTGCTTTTATGGAATGCCTGAAGAGATTGCTTTTGTAGACTATATGTTTATTCGAGCTTAGAAAGTACTTCTGGTTGTATAGCCACAAAAGGAGCAGACGTTTCAAAAATAAAAATAAATAATGCAAAACCTAAAAGTGCAAGACCTTTTTTTGGCTTACTCCTCTCTTTTAGTTTCAAGAGCGAAAAAGGGAGGAGAAGAATAACTAGTGAGATAGAGAAGTACCCTCTCTTTTTTCGGCGGTAGCTATGCTGAAAATATATAAATTCACGTGTCCAATGTTCTCCCAACATGTAGTAATTAAATAGCTTTACGCTGTAATTCTATTTTGTTCCATCCTAAAATTGCATATATCATACAATTAATTACTATGATTTGCCTGCAGTCGCGTGCCACCATACTAGGAGTAATAGAGAGGAAAATGGAGGAGAGGCTTCAGAAAATGAACGAGGAAGACGCAAGCATAGAAGAAGATGATCTTCTCGGATGGGCCATGAAGCAATCCAATCTTTCAAAAGAACAAATCCTGGACCTATTGCTGAGCTTGCTCTTCGCCGGCCATGAGACGTCATCAATGGCGCTTGCCCTCGCCATCTTCTTCCTTGAAGGTTGCCCTAAGGCCATCCAAGAACTGCGGGTACGATTTTAATTTAGGACCAACTCGATTTGATCCGCTCAACTTCTACATATATATAGCTAACGTTGATTTTCTGTAGTTACTACATATATAGATGGTGAAATGCATCAGAAATATCATGGGATTATTAATACTGATCCATGACCCTGCAGGAGGAGCATCTTGAGATTGCTAGGAGACAAAGGCTGAGAGGGGAGTGCAAATTGAGCTGGGAAGACTACAAAGAGATGGTTTTCACACAATGTGTAAGGCCCTTATTTTGTTTTTTTCCTCCCTAGTAATAATAGTGCAAGATATATGTGTGATCTGCTTTTTGTTGGCTACTTCCAACTCCTAGTAGCGCAAGCCTCGTGTAGATGCATAGAGGGATAGGAACTTCCCAAAATGCCATGTACGAGTGGAAGCCGAACGAAGGCTCGATCTTCAACTTGACGAGCCTCTTTTGGTGTGCATAGCGTCTGCTTGCTCTGTTAGCAGATCGATTTTGTGTTGGAAGTTTCTAGAGGGCGTGGCCCATCGTTTTACAGTTTTGCTACGATCCAGATGCTGTGAGAAGTACATATTGTTGGGTATAGCCAGCGTCAAGGAGGTATCTTTGTCGTCTGCCTTGCTATCCAAACGGCACAAGCAGAACACGTCAAACATCGCCTAGTCAAGAATCTACCAATGGGTAAACTAACTGCTATGTGAAAAAATCTCCAAAAGATGCTTCGAACTTGTAGCCTACCTTGATCTTAGACGTGAAAAAAGGGTTTCAAAAATTGATCGTAGACGTGTCAAAGGCCAGTAGTTTACCTTTTGTTCATATACAGTTTGATGCGAAGGCAAAGGATCTTATTTCCCTGAAAAGTTGTGGAGTACATTTGTTCTGGTACAGTAGTATATATAGTATGTGTCCTTAAATCCTTATACAACAGTATGGATGTTGTCCTACCGTATGGAACTGTAGATTGTACATCAAAATAGCATCTTCCGTCCTAGATTCCAACTGCTGAAGTCTCCCCTTGCGAGTTCAAAGCTGTAGGGGAAAAAGGGGAAATAGTTGAACGTCTTTTGTGTTTATGTCTCCAGGTTATAAACGAGACCCTACGGCTAGGAAACGTGGTCAGGTTCCTGCACCGGAAAGTCATTCGAGACGTGCACTACAATGGTTGGTAGCTTAACTTTGCCTATATCTCTTCATTTCCAAAGTGTAAAGGCGTACATATAGGAGTATATTTGGCAGCAGACACTGAATATTATTTGCATGTGTGGAGTATATTTGGCAGCAGACACTGAATATTATTTGCATGTGTACTTTGCCTACAAATTGACAGGGTATGACATTCCAAGCGGATGGAAAATTCTTCCGGTGTTAGCTGCGGTGCATCTCGACTCGTCGTTATACGAAGACCCAAGCCGTTTCAACCCTTGGAGATGGAAGGTCAGTGCCCAACCAATGCAGTTTAACTCACATAGATCAACTGAAACTAAGAACGATACGGTTGCATGCACATCAAAAGGGAAATATCTGGGCATGCAGTCGTTGCTGCCGAATCAATCATTAGCGTGTGTGTCACCAACTAAGTGTGTCTCTAGCGTGATTAATTATGCGAATACACGACCTACGACTTCGCCGCTTACGTCGGCGATAACAACATGTACGGGCCTGACATGAAAGGGAATGTTCAGCTCGCACACATGTGCTTTTGATCTGGTCCGATCAAGAGACGTGTTTGCTTGCTGCCGTTGCGGAGTGCCATCCCGGCCGGCTGCTAGCGTCTCTCTCTCTCACACACACTCACTCTCTGTCCACCTCTCGCTCAGTCAAACGGAAAAGAGTTGCACGTTGGAATACAATCAGTGAGTGAGTGGAAATTTGGAAACCATCCATCTCCAGCGTCCAAACACGTCCTATTCTTATCCGTTACGTACGGATCAATGGGGAAACGCATGTCAATTCCTGAGACACGAAACATGTATGCATTCAGACAAGTATGCCCTCAATTATGAATGTCCGTGCGGGAAATGTGATCGTGGCAAACAGTATCACCGTTCACCAAGAGAAGACAAGCCTGGATTATCGAGAGGCACCGCATTTCCCATGTGTTTTCTCCTTTCTTATCTCCCTGGATATGCATTCAGATTCAGAGATTCTTTTGCTGTTGCAGAACAATGCATCCAGCGTGGCGCAGAACAGCAACTTCATGCCGTACGGCGGCGGCACGCGGCTCTGCGCCGGGTCGGAGCTCGCCAAGCTGGAAATGGCCATCTTTTTGCACCATCTGGTGCTCAATTTCCGTTGGGAGCTCGCCGAGCCGGACCAGGCGTTCGTGTACCCCTTCGTCGACTTCCCCAAGGGCCTTCCGATTAGGGTTCATAGGATTGCACAGGAAGAAGAGTGAAGTGTTTTGACCGTGATATGATCAGTGTAGTATCTAGAAAAGAGTACAGAGGAAATGTACACATGTTCGTTATTGTTTTTGCCCCTTTGTGGGTTTGTGTTATGTAGATCGATGTGATAAAAAGGATGACGAGGTATAAGAGTAAATCTTGGTAGGTTCAGTAGTACAGTTGTAATAAGGCGGGGCCACGATCCGCAATAACATAAGTAATACAAAGCAGGGTCTTAGCAGTCTTGGGGTGTATTTGACAACCAGTATCACCCTTGCATCTCTGTATCCATTGAGCATGTTGACTCTATACATGTTGAGTGGATGCAATTGGCATGTTTTTGGTTGTCTGTATCTATTGAGACACATTGAGTTGAGATATAGTTTGATTGTCTGTATAGATTGAGACATGCTAAGCTGAGATCAACACAGGCGGGCCCAAAGGGTAGCACGTGTGAGCCTTGGCCCACCCTAAAAAGATTCCCGTCAGCCCATATGTTATAGCCCAAAAAAATCCATTGCCATAGCATGTATTGTGATCAGTGTCTCCTGATCAAACAAAAAAAAAGAAATCGATCGCTCGTGGCACCTCGGGAAGCCAGATCGCTCGTGGCACCTCGGCTTCCCGAGTTTTCGTCGCTCCCGACGGCGCATGGCGGCGACCGGGAGACAGCGAGCAAACCGCAGACGGGCACTGGATGGGCAGTGGCCACTCCGGGCTCCAGTGACTCTGCCACTCGGCCACCGGTCGATCACTCGATTGTGCGGCGGCGTTGGCACTCGGTAGCACTCTCGGCAGACGGGCGACGGCAGGTATACTGGTGTACTACTGGCCAGTGATTGCTACTAGCACTCAGCATGTTTGATCGGATCAAGCATCTAATTAATACTTTTGTACAAGCACGTTTGATCCACTTGGTAATCAAATAATCAAGGGTTGCTAATCAAATACTATTATCTCTCTCCAATGCAAGTATAGACGTATTACGTATAGTCATTGACAATTAACAATAATATTAATCTAATTCATTGCTCACATACCGAATTAGATTTTAATTTGTTGCTACCAGAATATTAATCTTGTTGATCTCTCAGTTAAGCTTGTTGAAACAAAGAGGCATAAAGTTCAAAATTTGGTGTACTTACTTCTTAAATTGGTATTGCTTCTACCGGTGGCGACGACAAGTGTTGAAAGAGTGTTCTCTGCAATGAGTTTAGTCAAAAGTAAGTTGAGAAATAGAATATGTGATAGTCTTTTGGATGATTGTCTAGTCACGTTCATTGAGTGAGATATTTTCTTTAAAGTGAATGAAAATTATATAATCGAGACTTTCATGGCCATGAGAAAGTGTAAGCCCAACAAGTAGTCATGTAAGTTTCTTTTATGCAAATTTCAGACTCAATTGTTGATTTAAAGATGTCCATAGGACCTTATTAATCTATTCATATTGTGCTTTTGGTAAATTGTATACTTGTATGTTGGCATGTCATTAAAAAATTATCATATCGAGTTGGTCCACTCTTACTCAAAATCCTAGGTCGCCACTGGAGATCAACCAAAGTGTGTTTGTTTGTCTGTATTGTTGAGATATGTTGAGTTGAGATGTAGTTTAATCGTCTGTACAGATTGAGACATGTTGAGCTAAGATCAACCATAATGTGTTTGGTTGCTTGTATCTGACCTGGATTTTGTTACCTTTTTTATGTGGTGTCGAGGATACCACCATGATGTAAAAGTTCTAGACAAGTATTTTATAACTTTTGCAGATTAATTTTTGTAAGTAAATAATTAAAATAAATTATATTAAGTATTATAAGATTATTTTGTTGTAACTAAACAACTACTCTTTGTCTTTCATCTTGTTATTGTCTTCATTTCTGAATAACACAATTACACATAAATAATATTGTTAAAATCGTGATGCAATAAAAAAATTCAAATTGAAGAATCCAATGTCAATTTTGTATTGGATCAAACATTGTCAATCTGTATATACACAAATGTGGAAGAGACGTTACATTGTGAAGAGCAACACATGGAATATATGACTAGACACAAGTGTGGAAGAGACATTATATTGTGAAGAGCAACATATGAAATATATGACTAGAGATCATTCCTACAGGTGTAGAATCAGACTATAGTCAACTAATTCATCACTGGTCAATAGTTTCTAACCAGTTGCAACATGCATACAAAAGTGAGTAGTCATCTCTAATCATAGCCCTTTCAAGCGGCTGCTTCATACTCTTCAGTTCATGCACCCCTGTCCAGTTCTATGTTTCCTACCATACACAAGTATTTAAAAAGCATGATGCACCATCAGTTTCAGCCAAAAAAATCACCAACAAGAAGAGATGACACAAATTAAGTGCGTATCTGTTCTCACCATGACAAAATTTAAGAGTGGCGAAAAGAGGCCAAATCTCGGCAGGTACATAAAGGAGAGGAGGAAACTAATAAATGGTGCATCAGTATTTTGTTTAATTATCATTGGTCAAGCTCCAAAAATGTGTATCAAAATTATCTCAATATTCCAAACAAATCATACAGCTGGCCATCAAACACAACATACATGCAATGTCACTCGGGAAACTTGGCCATGGCATTCATGGAGGAAAAAGCACATGAGAATTCGGACATAGAACTCAGCAAATTGATAGCACGCCAGCACATAGCAACAAATATGGATCTAAGCCAGGTGCTCAGGTCTACTTCATATATTCCACACCAACCAGATATGGGGGCAAGAGATGCAATAAGAAATGGAGAAGAGGGGGTAGAATGGGTGGAGGTGATTGGACCTCACGCGTGCACTGCACACTGAGCTAACGGACGGTCGTGGAAGCCAGGGGACGTGAAAGCCACATCTCCAAGCTCGGGCTAGGGTTTCAACATGACAGCATGACGAGGCAAAATCTATAGTATATGGAGGAGGATACTTGGGGTAGCACAAGGATAGGTTTCGTGGAGACCAACGGCAAGATCCGTCGTCTCCGACAGTGGATTGGGCAGCATGTTCTAGGGCGAAAATAAATAACAGAGAGGGGAACAGTGAAACATCAAGAAAATGGGAGGGAAGGAGATGAGTGGATGGCGAACCACTTGCATGTGCCTTCACAAGCAGATGCAAGCGCGGGGCTCATTTTTGCATTGAGTAGGCATGGTTGGGTTGCGATCGTCGATTTGGACTTGTCCACTGGGCATGTCTGAGTGGTCTTTTTTGCATTAGGTGGGCATGGCCCAGGTGAGGAAACAGGCTACCAAACAGCTGTAAACTTGTATGAGGGGATGCAAGTTGGGTCAATACAGGCTGCCAAACACACCCTTGGTGTCTTGGCTCATGCACCCGACAGCATTTGTTACACAAATCAAGGCTAGTAAGCACTCGTGCACCGAGAGCTCTACAGTCATCTGATCAGCATAGAGTGGTACAAATCAAAGAGATGTCCCCCACCTTCATCTAACCTTCAATTTGCGGAACCCCATGTCAGCATGTACCATATGCGGAACCCCTCTTCTCCCCTCGACAGATCGTCTTTGCATGTAAGCACGTCCCATAATCAAGTTGGGCTCAGACGGGGAGACGAAGATGAGCATCCTAGAGGTGCAGGATGGAACGCTGGAGGAGGAGGACAATAACGAGGCCATAGTTGTCGATGAGGTTGTCATAACCCTTACTATGGAACTGGTACTCAAGAGTGCTAAGAGCAAACCTGTAGCTCCATGCGGATGTCGGTGAAGGAGGCATTCCAATAGTTAGCTACTACTTGAGTCTCCCCACTAGGGTAGCATAGTGACTTGTCTGTGGGGGGCACGTCATGATGAGCAACGCGCATTCAGAAACTCGTCGCATGCACATGTGTCGCCCTAGGATTTTCAGTCGTGCATGAGTGAATGGTTGTCTAAAGTTAAAGAAAGGACAACTGATTTGATGATGGGAACAAGTAGAGTGGAATGGGATATGTTTCACATACAAGGTCAAGTAATACATGGCTAAGTTGCCTGTATATATACCAATGTTAGTCTTTCATTGTATAGCTTCGTGTTTCTTGTTTGACCCAAAAGTATAAGAAGCGTTTTTATTGCAGGGTCGTCCGCCAGATCCACAAATAGCAGGCTCCTTCTCCCTTATCACAATACTTTCATATTTTGTTTTGCTTGCTTTCAACTCCATAAATACGTGACTATCAACTCAAATCCCAAAACTCTGAACTTGTATTTCGAAATAATTCGACACAATATTAACAACTTTCACCTAGCTTATGTAACTTTTGATCTATTTCCAACAACTTTGAACTTGATTTTTTAAAACCTTGAACCCGGTTTCAAAACCTTCAACTAGAAATTCGGTCCCCAAATCGGGAGCAAGCACACTTTTGAACTAGGGGCAAAACATTTCCACTTGTGGACGGCAAATAGAGCAAACTCGAAATCTGGCAGTCGCGTCATCGGCGATGGAGTGACCCAGAGTTCGAAGCGCGACAACGCCTACTAAAGTCATGTTATAGATCGAGGTGCAACAACAGTAATATTGAGCAACAATAGTGTGAATCTTGGCACGATGGTCACAGTTCAAAATTTCAAAAGGAAAATTTTGAACTATGTGTATCAGAGCAAGATACGTGCAAGGAGTTATGTGTAAATGTCCAAAGGAAAAGAGGGGAGGCATGCCAGGCAAGAGATAGGGTGAAAACAACTAATACCTTACCGAAAAAGGATTGTCTAGATCTAATCTTTTGCGCATGCAATGAGGTGGACATAACTAATATGTTACATAAAAAAGAGCTGTCAGATATGATCTTTTGTGCATCTAATGATGGGGGATGGCATTCAAGAAAAGTTTAAGTTGTGGACGCCGAGGCTTCAAGTCTTAATACTCTTTCTGTCCATAATGTAAAGTGTATTTAGATTGGTTAAAACAAGATTTTGACCAACAATTATCATATTAATATGTGATTTAATAATATAAAATTGATATTATTAGATTCATATTTAAAATTACTTATTTATGACTATGTTTCATTATATAAATTATATATTAATAGAGTAATTGACGATAAGCTTCTATCTTAACTAATTAAAATATGTTTTATAATATAATTATAAACAGGCCGATAAGAGACGGCGCTGGGTGTACCGACTGTACTCCTATGTGTGGTGGAGGTTGCGTAATTATTGTGCAGATCGAGGTGTAAGACGGTGATTCTCGAAAAAACGAGTTGCATGACGGTGAGAACGGCTTCCACTGGCGATGGCGTTGGGCCAATCCTTATACAAGAGTGGCCATGACAGAAGAGTTGGTGTAGCCTGCGGAATCTTTACTCCTATAAAAAAGGCAAATGGTGGTGGTGGTTCTCACCTTCTCCTTTCCTCCACGTTTGCGTGCCAATTCACTGCCGCTATGGCCTAATAAACAAAACACAACAGTCACCGACCTCAAATTCCCCGGTTCAAATTCAAATCAGACCAGATGCGGCTCCTCCATCCCAGCTCTACCTCGTTCCCCTCGCCCCATCGTTTTCTCCTTCCATCACGCCGGCCCCTCGCGTTCTCCGTCGTGGACAACGACGCGGCAGAACTCACTCCCTTGCATCACCCTATCGTTTACCCCATCCCAGCTCTTCTCTTTCTCATCCGTCGAGGACGACGACGCTGCGCAGATCCCGTTCATCGTGTCACTCCAATCCCGTCGCCCAAGAGGAGGCCATCAAGAACCGCCGCTTGAACGAGCTCCACGCCCTCGGAAGGTACCAATCTCCCTTGTTTCTGTCCACGTTGCCTTCTCAATCTCGATTGTAGCATAGCAGCAACTGCTACGGCAGCTAAGACCCTTCAATTCTGCAAAGCACCTGCAGCAGGGAAGCGGCGCGGCGACTGACGCGGGTGAGGCTGTTCAAGCCCTGGGACACGCTGCAGCTTAGCCACGCCTACGCCTCGTCACCGTCGCCGAGGTCGCCAAGGCCATGCAGGCGAGGAAGGAGGAGACCGTGTAGGCGAGGAAGGAGGAGAAGAGCAGGAGGGCGCAGCGGCGCTGAGAGCTAGAATCAAAAGAACTCTTGGAACAAAAGAAGAAGAACCTGAGACTAAGTGTCCACGAGGGGTTGAATTGGCTGCAGAGGACATCTTGCTCGAGGGGAGCCATGGTGACATTATGACAGCTTAGGTGACATGGTCGTGGAATATCTTCTAGGGGAAACGGCAGAGGATCTCAGCTTCGGTGCAGGATCAGAAGTCAGCGTGGAGTCATATGTGTGATGGTGAGTTTCTACTCAGATGGCCTTGCCACTTTTTGAAGCAGGAAACAGCAGAGAAGCACCAGCAGTTCAGAATCCTGTCATGGTACAACTTGCAAATTGGATGTGATTTCTTGACTTATATTGATCATATACATACCTTCCTGATTTACGCTTTCAGCATCAGAAGATCCATTGACTCGGGTGGTTGATGCAGGGTGGCTCTTTGCTGATCCATCTTCATAAAGGTTGCAAAATGATCTATAACATATGAAAGGTGTGTTAAAAAGAGCTATTTCTCTCCATGTGTTCACAAGATGTTTATTCTTTGTCCATTTTTCCTATCAATTTTTTTTTCTTGATTGAGATATACGAGTAGGCAAGGCAAAATCTGATTAAGCCTTCTCACACTAGGATGCTTATGGGTTTCAGCCATGTATGATAATGTGAAACGCTTTCACTGGTACCGCTCTAGCTCCTTTCATACAATTTAGTTTAGTAAGCATGATGTCCAATGCACGTTGTACATTAATTGAATCAGTACATTGTGTTACTGTAGTGTTCAGATTCCAGCACAAATTACCAATCTCTGACCAAGTATTCGGTTTTGTGGAGACAATGCCTTTGTCGTCCTTCTTTCAGTGCTACAATACCAATTTGATCAAATCCTTGCTGTGTAGTCTGTGATTTTTGCTTAGTAATTATAAGTTGTAGTGTTAGTTGGGAGCATTTAAACTAGAGAGATAAGTGGAGTTGTTACTAGGATGTTTGCCGCAGAGTTAGGCCTATTAGTGAATTTTGCAATAATCTTGCATCCAAAATTCTCTAATTAAGCAATTAAGTCACATTGCACCAAATGTAATTAGTATAGTAATTCTGTTTTAGAAGTTTTAGCATATGGGAGTACTTTAGTTCCCTTGCGTTGCATCAAATTGTAATCATTATTGGTTTTGAGTAATCGACAGTTTTGGATCAAATGGTGTTATGGTGCAATTAGATTAGTAGCATTGCTCGAATACTTCCTCCTCATTATTTTTAGACATGCCTTGTTAATATATTGCTAATACTGTGACTTCTTTTAAGATAAAGGAAATTTCGCAAATGCCTCAACATCTAAGCCAATGCTCCACTAAAGGAAAAGAAGGTGCTTGCCTTGCCCCTTAGTACCAGTCTTAAATATAACATAAGCATTCACAATTCATGTTGGAACAATTGCACCAGTGGTCAATGATCAGAACAAAGCAAAGAGATGTTGCTCCAATGGTGCGTCACTTAATCCAACTGGTCTTTCAATACGTGAGCCATCCTACAGTAGAAACTTAAGTTACGCATCCTCTGAAGATGAAGATGTGTTGAGCCGGTTAGCTACAACCTTTCCTACTCAGAGTACCCTCACATCAATTGACGTGTTGGAACAAGGAGAAAGCTCAAAGGGTACCACCCTCTAACTAGATATATTGTACACGACATGCATGGTTATTAATATATACCTAGAGATTTTTTTTATCGAAGCAAATTCTTGTGGGAAAATTTTAGGACAAAAGCGTCCTCGTGATTCTGCCCGCTCTATTAGCCTTACACCAGAACAAAGCCAAGCAAGAAGGGACCATGCTAGAGAGCGTTATAAAAGTTTAACACCCGAGGCTAGGGCAAAGATCAATGCTCGTAGAAGAGCGCGTAGACAAAGTTTAACACCTGAAGAGAGGCAAGAAGCTAATGCTCGTCGAAGGTTGGCTAGGAAAAATTTACGAGCCGAGGAGAAGCAAGAGACTAACGCCCGCCGAAGAGCAACCAGGAAAAGCATAACACCTGAGGCGAGGCAGGCACTACTAGATAATCGCAAGGCAAGCTACGCAGCTAGGCGGGACACCCCATGCGTTGAATCCATCGCAATGCGATGCCCTGAGCCATGTGCTTCACAGACGGCCAACCCATCATCGAACACTCCCGTAGTTACCATTGGAACTGATGGTAAGGTGCCCATCCATATTCACCTCCTTATGTTTGAAATATGTTGTTCCACTTTTTACCTAATATACCACATGGTAGGCGATCTAGAAGCCTCTCTTGACAATATTAAGGATGTGGTCGCCATCCCTGAGGAGGACATGGACAAGGAGTACTACATTTTCACTTGTAGGTGATTCCGCTCGCCGTTTGTTCTGTCCTTTCTATAATGTGCAACCCTTGCATAACACACTCGCTTTGACTACATACAGCTGATGATGATGATGAATCTAATGAAGCAGATGACGCCTTCACCGAAGGCTCCAACGTCCCTGATCCATACGATATTGTCTACTCAAACATACCCGATTACACGCATGTCTTGAAGGTTGTTGCAAACTGCCAGCACTGTGACGTTAAGAAGTTTGAGTACGAGACGAAAGGGTTCTGCTGCCGGTTGGGGAAAATCAAGTTGGCGAACCCAACACCTATCCCAGAACTAAAGAGGCTCTGGTCGAGTGTAGATTCCGACGCAAGGCATTTTCGTGCCAACATTAGATTCTTTAACGGCCACTTTTCCTTCACCACCCTTGGTGTTAGCCTTGATAACAACTACACCAACATGAGCTCGGGAGTGTACACATTCCGGGCACATGGCCAGATATACCACAACGTGCATTCATTTGGTCCAAGAGATTCTGGTCCAGACCATCTGCAGTTGTACTTCTATGACGACGATCCCACCCTGCAACATCGCTTCCAGCATTCTCCTAGCCTAAACCAGGAGGTCATCAGAAAGCTGGTGGACATCCTCAAGGACAACCCCTACTCCCGGATCTTTAGAAGTCTTGGCCAGGCCGAGGACCTTGAGGAATACCGAATATCCCTAAACACCGACCAGAGGTTGGACCAGCGAGGTATAATGTGCCGGTATCCTCTGAGGTGGCTGCGGTGTGGGTCGAGGGCAATGACCTGATAAGGAAGTTTGACCGCAGTGTTATTCTGTATGGCAACAACAACAAGAAGTATGGTATACAACCATATTACGGTTGTTACGATCCACTGTCATACCCCCTCTTCTTCCCGAGGGGGGAGCTAGGTTGGCATCCCCAGATCCCAAAGGTTGGCGTGTCCTTGGATGAGGTACTCCGGTCCAATGAAAATGAAGACAACGAACCGGGTTAGCCTTTTGGTATACTTGTGCTCAGTTTCTATTGTTCCTATTCATGCCCCGCGTAATGTTTTTGTCCTTCCCGATTTCTAATAGAAATGAATGGTCGGCTCTGCGTCTCGGTTAGGGATTACTACTGCTATAGGTTACAAATACGCCCTGGGATATTCAACCCCATACTGCATGGCCAACGCTTGTTCCAGCAATTTGCCGTTGACATGTATATCAAGGTGGAGGGCACAAGGTTGGACTGGATCAGGAATCACCAGAATGATATACGTGCTGACCTGTACAAAGGCGTGATGGATAGCATCATTGCTGGAGAGAGTCGTGCAAATGCGGTGGGCAAAAGGACGGTACTCCCTGGATCATTCCAAGGGGGCTATAGAGATATGAAGCGGAGGCACATGGATGCATTGGCCTTGGTGCAAAAGTATGGTAAGCCAGACATCTTCCTTACGATGACCTGCAACCCCAACTGGGAAGAGATAGTTCATGAGTTGGAGCCCGGACAGACCCCACAGGACCGCCCTGATCTCATCGTTCAGGTGTTCAGAGCCAAGTTGGAGGACTTGAAGAAACAGCTATTCAAGAAGCACATTCTTGGAAGGGTGATTGCGTATGTCTATGTAGTTGAGTTCCAGAAGAGGGGCCTTCCGCATGCTCACTTCCTCTTGATCATGGAGTCTGAATACAAGCTCACAAGTCCTGAGCAGTACGATCGCCTCATCTCAGCTGAGCTCCCGAACAAGCAGAAGTACCCAGAGCTATATGCAATGGTCATTAAGCATATGATGCACGGGCCATGCGGGATCCTAAACCCCAACAATGTCTGCATGCAAGACGGATGCTGCAAGAATCGATACCCGCGTGCACATAACCCGACCACCATCCAGGGAAAGGACTCGTACCCTCTTTATCGGAGACGCGACAACGGCTACCGCGCGCAGGTCCGAGGGCAGACATTGGACAATAGGTGGGTTGTGCCGTACAACCCTTACCTCCTACAAATGTATAACTGCCACATTAATGTCGAGGTGTGCTCAAGCATCAAGGCCGTGAAGTACCTTTACAAGTACATCTACAAGGGTCATGATCGGACTTCTTTCTCTCTCGATGAGCCAGATAGCAATGGCGACATCGATGAGATCAAGAAATACCTTGATGCGAGATGGGTTACCCCACCGGAGGCGCTGTGGAGGATCTACAGCTTTGACCTCAGCGAGAATTTCCCATCCGTGCGGCAGTTGCAGCTTCATCTCCCAAACATGCACATGGTCTCGTTTAATGCAAGACAGGATCTGAATGATGTCATCGCTCGGGAGGGTGCATCCAAGACAATGCTCACCGAATATTTTGAGACTAACAAGATAAACCCAATGGCTCGAGCAGTTCTATACAAGGATTTCCCAGAAAAGTTTGTATAGCATCCGGGCCCAAAGAATTGGCGACGAAGGACCAAACATTTTCAGGTAGGTAGAATCGTGTCAGCCCATCCGGCTGAGGGCGAGAGGTACTATATGAGGGTGTTGCTAAACCACGTGGTAGGTGCGACATCCTTTGAACATCTGAGGATGGTGGAAGGTATTCTTTGTCCAAGCTTTCGAGAAGCCACCGAAAGAAGGGGTCTCATCGAGGCCGACAACACCCTTGACGAGTGTCTTACGGAGGCTGAGCTATTCCAGATGCCATCCTCGCTTCGGAGACTCTTTGCAACTATCTTGGTGTTCTGTGAGGCTAGCGACGTGCGTGAGTTGTGGGAAAGGCACCTGGAAGCGATGTCAGATGACTACCGACGCTCCCACATGTGCCCACATGCGGTGGAACAGATGGTGTTGCTAGACATTAGGAACATGCTGCAGTCGATGGGGAAAGACATAACATCTTTTCCTCTTCCCAACATTGATGAGTCGCATGACACCACTAACGGTGAGGCCAGGGAGATCATTGAGGAGTCCATGATTGAGGTAGACCTTGAGGAAGCTTCTTTGGCGTCGTCCCTCAACCTAGAGCAAAGGTTTGCCTACGATGAGATTTTGTCTGCTGTTGATAGTGGCAACGGCGGCGTCTTCTTTGTTGATGGTCCAGGAGGCACCGGGAAGACTTTCCTATATAAAGCGCTATTCGCGAAAGTTCGCAGCGAGGGCAAGATTGCCGTGGCAACCGCAACGTCAGGCGTTGCCGCCTCAATCATGCCTGGTGGCAGGACCGCACACTCTAGGTTCAAGATCCCACTCAGCATTGATGAGGGTGCAACATGCAGCTTCACGAAGCAGAGTGGGACTGCCAAGCTCCTTCAGATAACGTCTCTCATAATATGGGACGAGGCCTCCATGACAAAGCGGCAGGCGGTTGAGGCACTAGACAACAGCATGCGGGACATAATGGGTCGACAAGACCTACCGTTTGGAGGTAAGACTCTCGTGTTTGGAGGGGACTTCAGGCAGGTCCTTCCGGTTGTTCGGAAGGGGACGAGGCCACAAATAACCGATGCGACTCTACGCAAGTCGTACCTATGGGAAAACATGTGGCAACTCAGACTCATTCATAACATGAGGGCACAGAGCGATCAGTGGTTTGCGGATTTCTTACTACGTATCGGGAATGGCATCGAGGAGACTGATGAGGACAGTAATGTACAGCTTCCAGAAGAAATTTGTGTTCCATGTAGCGGAAAGGACACTGACCTTGATAGGCTGATCGAACATGTCTTCCCTTGTCTAGATGAGAACCTGAATGACCCAAATTACATTACGTCTCGAGCAATTCTTTCGACCAAGAATGATAATGTTGACAGGATAAACATGAGGATGATAGAACGTTTCCAGGGTCAGGAGATGATATACCACAGCTTTGACCATGCAGAGGACGATCCCCACAACTATTACCCCGCCGAATTTCTCAACTCACTCACTCCAAACGGGCTTCCTCCACATGTTCTGAAGCTGAAGATTAACTGCCCAGTTATACTATTGTGAAACATTGATCCTGCTAATGGATTATGCAATGGAACGAGGCTGGTCGTCCGGGGGTTCCAGAGAAATGCTATCGATGCTGAGACCGTGTTAGGACAGCATGCTGGAAAGAGGGTGTTCCTTCCTCGGATACCCCTGTGCCCATCTGACGATGAGATGTTCCCTTTCCGGTTTAAGAGGAAGCAATTCCCAATCAGGCTTAGCTTCGCTATGACAATCAACAAGGCACAAGGGCAGACTATTCCAAATGTTGGTGTGTACCTACCTGATCCAGTTTTCTCCCACGGTCAACTATACGTTGCGCTCTCTAGAGCCACTGCAAGAAGAAACATAAAGATCCTAGCCGTTGCGTGTAAGGATAAGGATAGCCGATCCAAGTCTGTCAAGCCTCGAGGGATGAGCATGCGGAAGATCGTAGCTGCCATGGATAAGGACAAGGATGAGCAGTCCAAGTCTGCCAAGACTCGCGTGACAAGAACACGAAACATCGTCTATAGGGAAGTCCTCACCATGTAGGCAATTGATCCAGTAGTAAAGAGCTCACTATATAGAAGCACATGTGTATTGAGTGCTGAATATTTATTACTATGTACACGGGAGCACAATCGTGATGTATATGCTCAACAACCAGCAATTTACCATGATCACAAAATTAACATTTTTCTTGATTGTATATGAGTTGCGGCCCTAGCTAGAGTTGTAGCTGAAGAATTTCTCGTCCCAAATGGTTGACTATTCTACTTTTATGTGTTTTCCTATTATGCAACAATCTTTCATATTTTTTGGTGGTTTGGGGGAAAGAGAGATATGTAAAAGGTGTTTTTCTGTTTGGCAAGCAAAATATATCCGATTGTAGTATTTGACTATTCATTGGTGAGGTGCTCAAGCTAATGGATTATATGATCTTTATCACTTGTTTATCTTTACATTGTTTTTGCTAATATTTGATATTTTTAACAGGCTAACAATATGCTAGGAAAGCTAGAAAGTTTCTACTTTCTAATTGCTAACTTGGGGATTGTTTCCGAGCAAATGTGAAAAGAGCGAATAGATGTGTGGCCGTCGAGCCTAGGCTGAAGCTGCAAAATCAGGTACGCATTTCTCTTGCAAATACTAGCTACTCCTTTTACTTCTGATTTTCTATTCACTACAATAACAGAACAAAGCAGAGAGGACTTTCAATAGTCCTATTAGTTGCATTTCTAGCTCGAGTTGAATTGCAGCTAAAGAATTTTTTGTGCCAATTAATTTGACTTCATAGGATGTATGCTGACTTGGTAGAGTAGAGCAGCACCAGCTAGGCGACCATTGTCCTCACTGCTCAAGCATCACACCTGATAAAATAACAATTGATCGAGTTTGTTACTTCTGTGCGCTTTCTTGCTAAATTTGGAGTAATGTAAAGGTGGTGGTCTCTTTGGCAAGTAAAACATCTCCTGCTATAATATTGGTAGGTGACGTGCACAAGCAAATGAATTTTATTATCCTTAATCACTTGTTTCTCTGTTGTAGTGTTGTGCTAACATCTCATTTGAGACCTTTTTAACAGAATGACAGTATATGCTAGGAAGGTTAGTATGTTTCTACTTTCTATTTGTAGCTTCATAATCGTTTTCACATTGGTGATTAGAGAAAGATCATAGGCTGCAGAGACAAAGGCAAGGATCATTGAGGAGGAAGTACGGAAACTGAAGAAATGCTTACAGCCTTACATGACAATGATGACTAACTACATGTATCGATGGTAACACCAAACATGTGAGGAGCTTCCTCAGTTCTCTATTCAGGGTGGAGTCTTTTCATTTTTGTGCCAAAAAAACAAGCTTAAGATTCCTCTTTTAGAATGAAGGTTAGACATGATAAAGAATAACATTATATAGGGAGAGGTGCCAATGTGAATACCACCAGCTGTGTTGGATTCATACCAACTCTGGTGTGCTCAAAGTGTTTATAATCTCACTTTGCAGAATCTAAATCTCTCTCACTATGCTTTACCTATCACTAACTTGACTTGGAATTAAAACATGAGCTTAGTATGATAGTGCATCATCCACATTTAATTTTAAATTCACCATTATCTAGAGGTAACCACATTTTTTCTCGTAAAGATATGTAAATATGTCAATCGGTGTGGATCTAATACAAATGGTTGAAATGAGAGCTGGTATGCATGGATTTTAATTGGCACAAATAGTAATACAATCTTCCTAAGCATGTAGTGTATTTTTTAATACGTAGCAACACATGAACAATGTGGGATAATCTTTCTAAAATTCATATCGTTGTAATGTGGGATATGTTGATGTGCCATTGCTTCAATTTTGTTGCTCTGCAGAATATTTATCATCCCTGCAAGCCTTAGTTCAGTGCACAATACAAAGGGGATACTTGATTCGAGCAATGCAACTTCGGACCAGAGGTATTGCTCTTAACCCATGTCTGCCTATTTGTATTTTTATCAAATTGAATTATAGTTTGAACACGTAACTTCAATTGTTTGGCAGATGGGAAATAAGTCTTTGTGCAATGGATTTGTTATACGGTATAGACTTCATATCAAGAACTCAATATCTCTTAGTCTTCATTTATTCTTTTCTTGGGGATTCTTGTTAAAAGTATCTTGAAGAAATCAGTTGCTCTGTGTGTTTTTGTTCAAAACAGACTCTCCTGGATTGTTGCTAATGTGCTGTAGAACTTATCCGTACAATTTTGGTACAATTTTTGCTGATGTGTTGACACAGCTAGATGTATTTTTTTCCACAATACTATTTATCTGTCATCTGTAAGGCCTACAACTGACAAACTAAGAAAATTGCACGGAAAAGATACATTGAGAAATTATTAAGACCACGTTGAATTACTAAATAATTTATTATGTTTTTTGAAAAAATGTTGTATTCAATGGTTGAGTTGCGTCTTATTTTTGGATAAATTTTCAGAAAGCCATGTTCTTCTCCAGAGCAGATAGGGTGTGTGGGTGCCGAAGAAATCAGGCTCCATGCAGAGACCTTCAGGCAAGAACTTGCAGCAAAGGCCTAATTGCTGGTGCTAAGGTAAGCATAGGCACATATTGCTCTGTGTTGCTTGGTTCCTCAGAACGTATTTCTTGTTGTGTTTGTAAATTACTTCGCCTCCAATCTCAAGGACGGACTGTACAAGTCTTTGGAAGGAAGAGACCGACTGTTAGCAAGATGAGGCTAGGTGTGCATCTAAATTCTTACACTTTTTAAACAAAGTGTAGTGTTGGCTGTTAGTACCACAAGGCCCAAAGTTTGTCCTTTCTAGAACATATATCGAGCTGGTTCCCAAATAAAATAATCCTTATACAGTAAGAGGTGACAGCACCAGCTAAAAAAAGGAGAGAGAACCAGTACACTACAGTGCCTACTCCCATCATAGATCAGACCATTGACCACTCCATCACAGACTTGTGTCAGTCCCTCTGCCCCACTGAACACTCCATCCATGGGTTGTCTTAATCCCCTTCTGTATTCTCCTCCGTCCTTCCCAGTAGGTACCAATCTAGAGGCATGGATGACTTGAGCCATGTACTCTGAGCACCCCATATGCCCTTCTCAATCCACGGTCTCCTCTCTCTCAAACTCACTCTCTCTCTCTCCTGCTTGCGCGCGCGGAAAGGAGCTCTGGGTAATTGATCTAGGCAGCAGGTCCTTTACTTGCATGCGCGCGGGAAAGGAGCTCCAGGTAAGATTAATCATTTCAACTTCACCATCTATAAAAGGGTGATGACCTCTTCCTTCCGTTCCTCACCTGCAGCACGAGCATCAAATAGGTCACCTTCCCCTCTTCCTCTACAGAACCATCATCAACAGACAAGTCACTTTCCTCTCTTATATATTTCATCTATAGCACTAGCTGAGATATTGAATACTTCTTCTTCAGTGATACCTTCTCACTGTTTTCTTGTGCAAGTTCACAATTATTAGGACTTCTACTTGATATTAGATTTTATATGAATCATTGGATCTCATGTTTATTCTTCTCACAATTGTTAGGACAATCAAGTTTTATGTTGGTTAGGTCACATCTTGTGAAATGTGTACATAGCTGAATTACATTCTGATTATCTATTTGGACAGCTGCATGCTATTAGTACATTCCTCTTTTATGTTTCCATTGGCCACATTGCTCTCATTTATCTGAGCAACCATCATTATTTCTGTTCAAGTGGAATCTTTTGAAATGATTGTGTTGTGGGCATAATTCATGGTGTTAACAGTTTGATACATTTCGGTTTAGTCTTTATTGGTTATGTTGTTCAGCATGAGCGTAAAAGAGTTGAAGCACCACGCATTCCAACCCTTAAAGATGTGCATCCTCACACTATGTGGAGCTTATGCCTTCGAATATACCATAAGTTTCATGTTGAAAGAATTGGTGCTGGTAGGAAGAGGGTAAATTTGGTTTTGTTGGATGTAGAGGTAATGTTCATGCATATCTTTTCACTTGTATATTATATATTAATAAGTCATATAGCATCTAAGTTAATTTGTTTTTAATAGGGCATAAAGATGGCTGCCACCATATATGACGATCAGGTGGACCGTCTAGACCCAACACTTAAAGAAGGAAAGGCATATTATATGTCGAGGATATCTGTTGAGCCAATTACAAGTAGGCAGCAACAAATGTTTGCCGATAATATTTATGAGTGTCGTTTGACATCGGTTACCAAGATTTTTGAGATACCACATATGAGTGAGCAGTCACTCCCTTTCTTCCCTGCCTTCATTCCATATGATCAAGTTTACCAATACACTCTTGATAACGACATCTATGTTGGTAAGTGCTTTAAGCTATTGTTGTTTTAAAGTATTCTTAACAACAAAAATATTGTTATGCCATGTTTATCTCTCTTGTGTTAGATGCTATTGGAATGGTTTTGTATGTAAGCTCAGTGAGCTTTGTAGATGACATCTGCAATAGAAGAATCCCTATTAGGATTGTTCTTCTGATGGACAGCAAGTACGTATGCTTGGTTGGTGACCGGGTTGTGTAATATATGATATTGGATTTGTTATGTATGCCCCCTAAAATATTTATTGTCGATGTAGCTTTAATATCATGAAATTAGTTGTGAAGGACAAATTAGTAAGTGGCAATTTAATCACTTGGACGAGGAGCTCAGATGAGCGTTCTATTGTTGTAGTTACCATGCTGAGAGCAAAGCGTGAAGTTGGTAAGTATAGTTTTATTTTATTCATTATACATATACCTTAATGTACCATGTAATAAATGGAATTTCCTAATATATGATTCTTGTGTCTCTAATTAGATCACAGTCTGCACACAACTATCTTTAGTAGGGTGCACTTTGATCCAAATATTGCGGCTGCACGTCAAATGAGGCAAAGGTAAATGAAATTGATTGATAAAAGTTACTTTTTTATTTAGGTATTGTTATATATCAATTAATAATATTTTTGTAGGATCAATAATGAGCTTAATGAATAACCCTCTCGATGCCCCAAAAGAAGAAAGATCAGTAGATGTGGAGTGCAGTTGGAGTCTTTTGTCTAAAACCTTTTGAAGTAAGAACAATAGATGGCGCACGTGGAATTTTGCTTGAAATATTTTGTGTTAGCATGGTTCCTATATGGTGTGGTGTAGTAGCAGAAACTCCATCAAGAGCCAAGGCAAGAAGCAAGAAGTGAACTCCCTGGGAGAAAAGAGACATAAGCTGTGATTCTTACCGGCAAAGATGCAACATATTTTGTGTGCATGGATGAAAGACAAGTGTCTATTTTGATTTCTCAATGCATGAATTTTGTAATAGGGCCTGTCAATACTAGACCTATGTCCTGGATTAGGTGTTGGGTTGGATTGAAACCAAGTAGCGTTGCTCAAAATGTGGAAAGATGAGTAAAAGCTACGTAGTGATGCTTTTTTTTTAAATGTCATTTTGGGGACCTGAATGTTGCTATATTGATAAGTTGCTCGTGAATCAATGGACCTGAATGTCCTGGTAGTTTGCCGTTATATATGTTAGACATTAGTGACCTTCTATTATTCTATCAGACACTCAGAATCACCATATATTTTTTACACACATCGAACGAGCATGACAATGTTCCATTTGAAAACCAAGCTTTGCATAGATTGTGCTTCACAATAGCAGCACAAATGGATTCATTGCACTGGTCTACTTTCGCATCACAACAGCGGCATTGTACTCAAAATTTTAAGTATATTGATAAACCATTGCAATAGCATATAGAATACTTTATTCTAACCATAGACAAATAACTGCATTATGCACAGTACAATTACTGCGTTACACGCAGTACAGTTAATTACAGTAAAATATTTTAGAAAAACTTATGTCAATTACATACTTTTATCATGGTTCCGTAGCAACGCACGGGCATCTAACTAGTATTTTATATAGGCCCAGAGGCCATCAACCCGGCTGATAGGCCATTGCCACGCAGCCAACTGTTTATATTGGCACCGCAACCAATCAGGTTGTTCGGTCGTGCTGGCCATAAACTACATATGTTTCTTCGCGGCCGCAGGAGATCCCGCTGGCGAATGACGCATGCAGTGACGTCAATTGTCCGCAAGTGGCGGCATCCCAGTGCGATCCAGCTTTCACCGCCAATCGCCCCTCGCCACGCGCAGCACATCACGCCCGTCCAAGCCGAACAGCTTCATCTCAGCCGTCCACTTCGCCAAACCAAACAATAAATACCTTGCCTCCTCTAGTCTTCCAACCAGACCAACAAACCCTATCCGTGTTCTCCTCTCAGCCACGCAACCTTCTTCCTTCTCTAGATCTAGAACGCGCCGCGTCCACCCAACTGCACCTATGTTTTCCTCTAGATCTATGAACTTCAATGTAGTTTGTGGATCGGATTTCGCTTAGATCTCCGCACGGTGAGTCTCTCTACCCTGGTTTATGCGAAACGCGCGTGTGCTTTCTGATGCGCAGGTTCCGCGTTTTGATGGACGGGTTGTGCCTGTTCCGATCGTGGAGCGAGACCTGAATCGCCTGTATCTCTGTGCTCGGAAGCTGCAGATCTGCCGGTTTGGTCTAGTCAGATCTGGGGTTGGTGAGTCCCTTCACCGTTTAAATCGTTTGTTTCTATGTGGTTTTCGAGCTTCCTGCGTGATTGAGCGGTATATACGTCGTAGCTTATGCTGATGTGCTTATCTGTTCTGTTTCGCCGTGTAGATCTGGCGTCTCGAGGCGGGTCTGGCACGCTCACGGCGAGATCGAGGTGAGTTGCCGTGGTGGCGATGAAGAAGGAACTGACGACGGCTGGTTCGGGGGATAACGTCTGCTCTACCTCGCGCGACGATGTCTCTTTGTATTGATAATTATCCGATGAAATTTCGATAATTATTAGATCTAAGAGATCAGAGGTGATGAAGGTAAGATCCATGTAACAAGCAAGGTGCTTGTGTCCAGAGGGGAAAAGAAGAGTGAAAAAAGAGAGATGTGACCCCATAGAGGCCTTTGCCATGTTGGGTGCGCTCGCATGGCAGGCCACCGCCGTAATAAAGATGTTTCTTGTGTCTTGGGGGGAGATCGCACGGTGGTTGCTTATTTCCAGCCCCGGGTTCTCCTCCCCTGTCCTGGTGTCCTTGTCTTCTGGCCACTCCCGATCATTCTGCATCTGTTCCGTCTGCTTGGTACACGTTCAACGATCGCGAACATAACATGGAGCTACTGCGCAACACACAAGGTACAAACGATGATTCGCAACTGCAATATACTCGTACTTAATTCTTAACAAATTTGTTTCAGTATCATTAGTACTTGAAATCGTTCATTTGTGCAACTGAGAATTTTGATCTGCACCCTTTTTAGATATCAATACATATTAGCGTCACTTCATAATGTTCGATGAACATGAATCCTGGAGGAGACCCGTTTGTCTAAAGCTGGAACTAAAGTCAACGTTCGTACATTTGTAGCTAATTCGAACTCACTACAAGATAATATAACGAGTCACGTTGAAGCTCTTTCTATGCAGTACAATCTGTTACTCCAATATATCGTAGTTTGTCTTCTTAATACCGTTCCGAGTCTACCATGTAAGTTGATAACCATTGTTGGTCTCCTGTGGTGTGCGTTATCACCACCTTCTGGACGACCCTCCGATTGTTAGTCTGTTACGGAAACGTGATTTCATTACTCTGAAAATCAGACAGGCAATCAGAAGTGAAGTATTTATACATCAGCAAAATTCAGACTGCATGTCTTCCGATAGTCAGCTCTTGTTGTTGTGGGCTCCTGAAAATATAGAGATCTATAATTCTGTTATATTTTGCAACATCGTGTAAACTGGATGGCTAAAGTTTGCCTCACTTAAGTTCTTCGCCATTTTGGCGTCTATTATAAGTAATATTTAGTTTTATCAGCTGTATTGGACATTATAGAAATAGTTTGTCGAATAATCGTACGAGTAGAGCTTCACCTGGAGGTTGTACAAACTGGAGCAACTTGGTTCATATGGCTGAAGCATCGAGGAGGGCTTGTACCTGATGTCAATCTGCGCATAAGGCTTCTTGGGAGTCGTAAGGTGGTTTGTCATTTGCAATGTTTCCTGGAGATTTTGATTGTTCTGTTCATTATCGTTAATTTATTTAGTTGAAGCTGCCTCTGGCATTTATTACTTGCTGGAATATATCAGATTCATGTAAGGTCAAGAAACTGTAACATTCTATTTAGGTGGAGGGCATTGTAATCAGTCAGGATCAAATGCTCGACAGTTGGTTTTCGTCTCAACTGCCGAAGGCTGAGGTCTGATTGTTGAAAATTATTATCTTTGCTGCTATAGGTATTTTGAAGTGGTTCGTGACTAATTTAGTCATTTTTTCAGGTATTACAGGCTGCTTCATAACCATCTCTATTCATTTGAGTTCTTGCCGAAATCATTGCTGGCTCTTTCGCTACGGGCATTTGGCATATACATACTGTTTGTTGTACTTAACTCGCCGTGATGCATGTCAGAAAGTATTTCTATTAGTCATCGTACGTAATGTGAATAGTTGTGCAACTTGGCTGCTGCTAGTGATAACCGCATGTATTGAAACGTGAGCTTAGTATCTGCGGGCTTTATTGTCTGAAAAAATGTGTAGTTCAGCAAAAACATAATGAACAGTGTGGAGACGCTTATTTATGGATCTTATCTCTGTTCGGAGAGGTCCTCCGTATTGTTGGGCTTAGCTCTCCAATCCGGAAGGGAGGTGGTTCAATCCCACGAAGATCCGTTAGTCCTAGTATTACTCCTTGTTCGAGTGTGCGCTGTTAGAATTTTCGTAAAATGGGTTAACAATAAATTTAGTTTTCTTTTTTTCGAGGTCATTTTGGTACAAAATGGATATATTTTTGTTCTAAAATTAGATGTGCGCATATCCAACCACGTAACTAAACTTTAATCTGTTGATAATGTTTTCAATGACAAGACTTCGTGGAGGTGCACAAGATCAGCTCTGGAAGAGGCCACTGCGAGGATGCATCAGTTTCTCAAGAAAATTACCAGCTTACCAGGTCGAAGTTCTTAAGAGGAAGCTTAGCCTGCGCCAACTTGAGGAAGCTGAGAGAGCTTCCCAGATGTGACAGGCAAGGATGCTAGAATTGTATTTCAAGGGCAAACGGTAGATTTGTATTTTCAAGGACAACCGATGAAATCTAACGTTTGTTGAGTCTACATTATTTAAATTTGCCACGAATTCTTTTGTCAGAAGTGTTTATTTGGCCATTATTCGACCATTTTTAATTTGGTTACATTATTTAATTTATCTTTTTTATTCGAATCTTAATTAGCATACAGCTTATATTGAGACAGAGAACATAACCAAGCACCTCTTTCGTAATTTGACATTCATGACTCAACACGGTTATGTCCGCACAATTTTAGCCCAGGAGCGCAATTCTACTAGCGATTTTGACTAGGAGCGGGATTCTTCCATGATTCTATCAGGTGACAACATTTTCTTCGGATGTTCACCTAGAGGGTTGATAAGAAAAATATTTGGAAAGAAGCTTACCTTCTGCAACCTAGACTCCAAAAGTAGCAAAAACTGAAACACTTTCAAAGGAAGTTTGTATAATGTCTTGATAAATAAAACCAACCGTACATGGCAAATGCATTCATGGCTGAAATTGGCATGTGGAGGACGTATTGGGTGCTCCCACCATTAGGGTGTACTCGGTACTCTCAAGCTCAAAACAACCTCCATAAAAGGTTCTTAAATTCTCACAAAAATTCACCTCATAGATACGATATATGTATGTTACACAACAAAATTTTAAACTCAAATTCAATTCAAAGATAAATTCAGTGCTGATATTGATAATGGGCCAAATCACAGTTCAATTTAAATTAGCTACTTTTCATATCAAATTATCTTTTTATTTGAGCTGTGAATTGAATTTATATCTAAAATTTTGTGACATAGTATATACACATGTTATATATATCATGGACTTTTTGCGGAATTGTTCATGACTTCTATAAGAGATAACAGAGCGAGGAGCACCGGATGTATCCAAGTATGGGAGTACCCACACCCAGTACGCCCTTGTGGCATGTTGTGATGGAGTTAAGATGGCGGTATGCTGGGGACTCGAGAAATCATCAGAATGTATTTTCTAAACAAAATAAGGAAACGATTAAAGCTCTGGTGACAACCTTTGTACCTGTAGATGGCTTGAGCCTGAGCCTGAGCCTGACCCTGTGCCACTAACGTTTCCTGTTATGGGTTCTCATATATTGTA
Source organism: Stipa capillata (assembly GCA_019208055.1). Lineage (NCBI taxonomy): Eukaryota > Viridiplantae > Streptophyta > Magnoliopsida > Poales > Poaceae > Stipa > Stipa capillata. The sequence continues at coordinate 190,271 of JAGXJF010000392.1, forward strand.
CGCACGTACTGCAGATGGTGCTGTTCACAGAGTACTGTAGATGGTACTGTTCACATATACTGTTCATAGGTACTGTTCACACGAATCCCTCCAATCTCAGCCGTCGGATTTATGGGATCAATGGCTCAGATTGCTTGTCAGATCTAGTTTAAATTTTGTACACTATATAGTAGTATAGATATGCTCGTGGACTTGGTCTTTTGGTGTATTTGTAATTGTGCGTATAGACTTGTGCTTAGGAACTGGATTAAGGACTTTATTTGTATTATACTAGTCATCGAATTTGTGAACTTAAAATTGCTTTCTGCTTTTGTGATATCTAAGTTGGTGAAATGGTGGATGAAATTTTGCTGCTACGATGTGGGAATATCCACTTTACATGCTGAAATTATCAATTTTACGTGCTGTTTATTTGTACATGTAATTTTGCATGTTTGCTGCTGGACTGGAATATACGGACTACTCGATGCATATATTTACTGCCGTCTGCCGCTAAGCGTGCAACGTCGGGCTTCATGCTGGCTTCGTGCTTTTAGTTCAGGCCGGGGCTTGGGCTTATCCGTTGCACATGTTTCAGGCTTCGAGGTGGGCTCGGGCCATGCTTGCGAGGGGCTTTTTAAAAGCTCGGTCCAAAGCCCGGCCTGGCCTGTCGTATGCTCAGGTTTACACGAACACACCTCAACAGAAATAGCGGACCATGTATTTAAGTAGACTGCTTACATCCTCCGTGCACAACAAAAGATGATGGCGAAATGGGGTCTCCTTGCCAAATATCTCTTGACGGTTTAAAAACTTTAGAGAATTGACGATTCACCCTGACAGAAAATGTGATTGCGTCGACACAAGTCATGATACGGTCAACCCGCCTTCGGTGAAGCCAAGCTTCAATATAACATCTTTCAAATAAGACCACTCAACTCTATCATAATGTCTTGGCCAAATATCCAATTTGATAGCACATGCACTACTCTTCCCTCTTTTTTCTCGCCAGATAACGAATACCCTTTTTTTTTGTAATAAGCCGTTAACACATTATATGTAACCAAATGGTCAGGAACCAAGGCGCTCTGTTCTTCAGAAATAATTTCCTCCAACACCACCCTTAATCTATTTGCAAGTACCTGGAAATGATTTTGTAAATCATGTTGCATAAAGATATAGGTCGATATTGTGTTAAATCTTGGGGTTGAGTGATATTTGGGAAGAGAGCCAAATTGTATTATTGATGTTGTCAGGTCTTCTTCTAGACAACTTCGACTTATGCATAAACCAGTTTAAGCTTAATTGTTCACATGAGCTCTGGTATAAGAAAGCTCTAATAAACTTGTATCCTGTTCTAAATGAGTTATGCAAATTTTGACTTAGTATCTGTGGTGAATGGTATAAAGTCTATATTATATCTAAACTTGTTTTTGGTTTGTTAAATTGATAATATCATCCTTGTGGACTGTTTTTAACATACCTGAGTAAGAAAATAAATTGCAAACATTAAAAAAATACAAATTATGATAACCTGATTGAACAGTATCAGGTGTTGAAGTAACCTGACGCTACTGGCAAATGAAGCTTTAGAACCTGAAGCTACCTAAATGAATCGTATCAGAGCACACTCGTGCGAATTTTGCCACAATATAGAGAAAAACAGGCTAAGACTAATCTATGTACAAAAACTGACGCCTAAGTGCAACTCCAAAGCAAACATGAAACCACTCATTTGTTCTTTACAAATATGATAGATTACAAGGTAGCCACTAAGTTCATCTCAGCACACATCAAGTGCTACAAACACATAATAATATCTTAGATCACGATGTGTTGACTGTTGTTCATGCAAGCCGTGCTTTGAACAGAATCACCAGTTGCTGTGGCACCATCCATCAGCCAATCCTCAATTACTTCAGAAAACTTCATTTGCAGCCGCACGCATGAACGATAACAAACAATTTTTAGCTGAACTCAACACACGAAAATGCCAACAGAACAAGTACTCGAAGAATCTCCTCCCTTGAATCAAATGTGAATTTAGCACATGGGACATCAAACGCAGCGCAACGACCTTGAAACTCTGGCCGGCAGCGCGCGTGTGCAATGGGAGCAGTCATTGGGTGCGCTCGTGCAGGTCTACCGCACAGAGAGGGATCAGGCGGCCGGGATGAGACAACGGCGGTGAGGGATGGAATTCGGGCCGAGGCGGATGGAACGGGACGACGGTGGTGAGGGATGAAGGTCGGACGGGTCGGTTGCCGGATATGGAGGAGGCCGCCAGAGGAGGAACAGGAGGCGACGCAGGTGGCATTGGAGGGAGGAGCTCGGGGGCGGCGACGAGCTGGGCCATCGCCACGACCACGCGAGATGATGTGGAGGAGGATAGGAAAGGCAGTAGGGGCTCGGACCTGGGCGGAGGGAGTGAGGACGCGGCAGGAGCAGCCGACGCTCGCCCCGGAGTGGAATAGGAGGAAAAGCTTAGGACTTGGTTGTTACATAAGAGTGGCATTTTGGGGGTTATTATTTTTTATCTGAGAGGGTAATTTCATAAGTGAGGGTTGATAAGTTTGGGACTCCTAGTTAGCAATGAAAATTGTGGTGGATTTAAATCCACAACTGGCCATAAGTTTTCTCTTCGAGATAACTTATAGTTTTATGGAGCAGTAAGTTGTCTAGAAGAGGGCCTCAAGCATCTCCTCATCTTTCAGAAATCGTTGCACCATAGTGCACGCATTATTCTTTAGAATATCCCAATACCACACATAGAACCTCGCCGTAAAACCATTCGCCTGACAATTTGTTGGGGCGTATTATAAAGAAAGCCTTTTCAATCTCTAAATGTGTGAAGGGTGCACAGAGTTGATCAGTCATGAAGGAAGTTACCTTGCTTGGGACAAACGTGGTAACCGTCTTAGGATTAGTTATCTCCTGTGTTGTCAATAGGTTTTTGTAGAAGTTAGTAGCCAAGAACTCCAAATCAGGCCGATTAGAACAAAATGTACCATCTTCTAACTTCAAAGAAACTATTTTATTTGTCCTTGCTTGGTCCCGCGCCTTAGCATGGAAATACCCCGTGCTCCAATCACCCTCGACAAGCCATTGTACTCGTGGACGCTGGCGAGTCATAGCTTCATCTCTCGTGAGAGTTCTAAAATTTACTTCATCAAATCCCATCCGGCCCTAGTTGGACTAGACCGACCGAATCTGCACGAAGCCTTTCCAACCAAGATTTCATGGCACGAAGTTGCTTCTTTATTGAACCAAATTCATCTCGGCTCCATACCTGTAGCTTGTCTCGAAAAAGACCCAAACAATCCCGGATGCCTGCAAGATCATGTAAAACCATTTTGCCATCCATCTCGAATGACTTGATCATAAATGGCTGCCAACCCTCCCCAACAATTAACCGTGTCGTTTGGTTCACTGACACAAGGATCGCACAGCGATCCGATTTCGTATAGTTTGAACATGCTTCACATCGTCCCATCGGACACCTACGAGAAAGCCTCATCTCCTGGAGCTCGGTCAAGACAAACCTTAATATTGTTCGGTCCATGTTGCTGACTATCCCAAATATATGGTAATCCAGTATAGCCAAGATCAGAGAAGCGCCAATAGTTCATCACCTCCCTGAAGCCATCCATCTTCGATTGCTTCCGACCATTGCCTCCAAATTTCTCGCTTGCACAAATGGTCTCATTGAAATCACCCGCACACAACCACGACACATCAAAATGGCGCCCTAAGTACTTCAACAAATACCAACTATGTTTGCGGAAAACCTAGTGTTGCTCCCCATAGAACCCACTAAAATGCCATTCGGTTTCCCCCGTGGCATCTTCTTTCAATATGGCATCAATTTAAAAGATAGCAACAACACTCCAATATCATTATTCCAAAATAGTGCAAGCCCACCACTATGGCCTTCGCAGTTTAGACCCAAAGAGATATCAAATCCCAATCTCCATTTCAAATGTTGAGCTCTCGTGGGACACATCTTGGTCTCAGAGAGAAAAATCAAGAATAGATGATACACCTCCACAAGATTGCGAAGATCTTGAACTGCCTCAGACCACCCACAACACTGACAGTTCAAACATAATAGACTCAGGGGTTGCACCACATTAGCAGTCTCCATTGATTTTTCATGTACATGGACAACCTCTGTCTTCTATTTCTGAGCCATCTCCTGTTCACGTTCACCACCCGAGATGGTATCCATACCTTCTTCAATTCATAGGCACAGGGGCAAGTTGCATTGTCTTTGTCTTTCCTTCCGTATGCATGAGCTTGAGTGCCAAGGTTGGTGTGACATCCGCACCCCTCACCAGTTTCCTCTTCTTTTGGACTGGAACATCCTTCACTGGTTCAGCAGAAAAATGTTCCTTGGCAATAGAAGAAACCTTCGTCCCCTCTGTCTGGTTTCTTCATAGATTTTTACGTTGGTGATGCAATCTCGTCAACCTCATCCGGCTTTTGGCTTGTAGTCTGCCTTGACTTGTGAGAATACCCGCTCGCAGCAGACACTGTCGAAGAATGACCATTCCACGAAGTCATGGCAATAGCCTGCCCAAAGCTTAGTTTGAAGTTATTCCCTTCTCTCTTCTGGAGCCCTGAATTTGAACTGTCCGGCGGGATGGCGTGGCACGATCAGCGGGGCAGAGCCTTGGCTCGCATGCACGAGGCCTAGATAATCGTTGCCGGGGCGACAGCCCCGAGTTGCGGCCATGGTCGCCAAGGCATTGGATTTTGTGGTGTGGGCACGAATCCAACTCAGTCAAGGTAGCGGATGCCAGGGCGCCAGCCCCGAAGGGCAGCGCGATGGTGCTGTGGGGGTGGTGGTTTTGGACCACGTGTGTGCTGGAATCGTCGACTCGACCGGCGTGTGCACGTGTTGGGTCTAGCCGATGAGAGGGTTTCCATGTGTCTCAGTGGTGTGGCAAGAGGTCCCGTGTGTTGACTGCGGTTCAACCTCCTCGGATGCCATGATGGTCGGGGTGGCAACTCCGGAGATCGGTGCGGTGGCCGTGTGAGGGTCGAGGATGACATTTAGCAGGGGATGAATAGACTAAACAAAAAATTCTACCCAATAAAGCTAACACTCCCTAAGAATACTAGTAAGACAACAAGTAAACTAAGTAATCGCACAAAAAGTATAGTGAGAGTGAGATCAAGGATTGCAAACACGGGTGGCACAGTGATTTGTCTTCGGAGTTTGAGCCTTTTGTTGAGCCTCTACATCTTTGTGGAGAAAGTTTGATCCTACAATTAAAGCTAGCACCGAAATGTGGCCTTTCCTCAAAGAGCTTGCCAATACAAAATCCCCTTCTCTTCTTGATAGCTCTTCGCCTTGTGGTAGGAGAATTCCAATCTTCTCAAACTTCTCAGCTCCTTCACAAGCTTGAAGATTTCAATGAAATGCCTAATCGTCTAGGAGGTGCCAACCTCCAAGAGTAATAAGAACATGGACACAGCTCGGAAGTGATCCCTTTCTAGGATTCTCAATGAAAATTCAATCCAAATCCTCAAGATTTCTCCCTCTCAAAGATTCATACAAGAAGGCAAGAGAGAAGAGAGCAAATGTGCATCTCGGAATTTGGGATGCAAAGGATTGCATCCACCCAGGGAGGGCGGTGGCTTATATAGGTTGTCCTGAAGATTCTAGCTATTACTCACAAGAAACCTCGCTTGGAGGTTCTGGGACAAAAGCACTACTGGGGGGTTGCAATTTGAACATACGAACATTTCAAAACCTTAGGAGAATCTAATGTAGGGAGAGTTCGGATAATCGAACAATTTTCAAAACCTCAGGATAATTGAAGACCTAGAGAGTCTGGATTGAAGCAATTCAGAGGATTCAAATGAAACCAACTCTTTTTTCCCGAAACACAAGTTGACTCGAAGTTTCGAGAGATCCTAACTCGGAGGTCCCAAGCAAGGTAAAATGGAGCTAACTTGGTTTCGTCGAAAATACCAAACCATAAAGGTTTGAACGAAAGAAAGCATTAGGACAGAGGCTAAGTCCTGGCTCAGAGGTTCCGAAGGAACTTTCCTCGAAAGGTTTGGATGAAACCAGGGATTTGGTACGAAAGCTTTGTCACCACTCAGAGTATCTGTGCAAACCTCACTCGGAAGCTTGGGACAACATGAAACACTCTGGAGAAAGTTACTAAGTGGACTTTGGATAGTTCGGATGACCTTCACTCGGAAGGTCCGGGTGAAAAATGATCCCTGGATAGAAACTCTATCTTCACTCGGAGTGTCCAGGTAGAATTGACTCCCAAGTTCTGGACAACAGGAACTGAACTACATGGAAGCTCTAGAAGGTTATGGATACTCCGGATGAACCTCACTTGGAGAGTCCGAGTCAACACTTAGCGCGCTGGAGCCTACTCCCACACACATTCAGACATTCCGGATAACCACTGAAGTTTAGTATAGAGTTTTGCAAAGACTTTCATAAAAGATTTTCATTGAGCACTTAACAAGTTATCTTCTTCCATACTGTCATATACTCAATGTGATCATTGCATCACTAAAAGGACTACAAAAAGTCGTTAACCTTCTCAATTCCATACCCTCTCTTTTTAAAGCTTTATAAGGGTCATCAATGCCTGTTCCAACTTGCCTTAGGGACCAAATACTTGATCAACATCTCGATGCACACATTAGTCCCTTAATTATTTTGTCATTAATCATCAAACCCACTTAGGGGACCAAGATGCACTTTCACTCTAGGCTGCGGTCCGATGCAGCGAGGGCTGCAGGATGGTCTGTCCGTGCAGAATCATAGTCTGCACGCCTGACGGTGGATGCCAGGGCGGCAACACGAAAAGTGCATATAGGCCCCCTAAGTAGGTTTTGATGATTGATGACAAGCGATTAAGGGATTAATGCATTGGCGAAAGTATTACAACGCTGTCAACTCCTAAAAATAAAGAAAACAAGATGGCATTTGGTATTTCTATTTAAAATACTCTTTTGTTATTTAAATTGAGTATAGGACCGTTGTACTATGAAGAGGTGTGCAATGTAGCAGCTTATTGGTGAACTTAGTGCTCAATTGATCAATATCTTTATTAGAGAGAGAGAGTCACAAGTTCACAACACAAATACCATGTTAGTTTTTCTTAGCAAAGTTGGATGTTCTGATGTGAGGGTCGGATGTTCCGACCGCATCGGAACTTCTGGATTGTGCAAAGCCTGGGTTCTCGGGTTGTTGTGCTGAAGTGGATAGGAATGTCCAATGGTGGATTGGAAGTTCCGATCTGTGGCGTACCCGGTTTTAAGGCCGGATACTCCGTTGTGTGGTTACCGGTCCCTGGATCAGTAGCCGGTACACACAAGTTAACCTGTATATCACTGCCATACATACGTATATCAGTATACATTATGTGAATAGACTGTCAAGGTCGATTGTCTGCTACCTGTAGCCCAACGGCTATAAACTTGCAGCGGAAATCAAGCGGTGATGAAGCCCATCAATATGTCATACCCGACAGGCAACTGACTGGGGTTACGCCCTAACTTTCACGAACTCGATCGTGTTCTCGGAGTAGTTATCTCTTTCGTCTGGCCAAATCAACAAGCCAGGTGAGTACTTTGAATGTACTCGCAAGCAATTCCCACAGGAGTAATATACGGCAATATAGCATGCAGGGTGTGAGTCAAAGGAACAGCTCTATCCTAAGTTGCCAATTGTGTGGAATTGTAAGTTTTCAATTTAAATACGAGAATAGTAGATTCCAAAGCATTTTGAAAACTAGAACATTTCAAAGTAACAAAACTTCACTCAAGGTAGACTCCGCTACCTCCTTTTCTCATCTCAGAGTGATAGCTACGTCTATCACTGTTTAACTCAGGGCTCTAGCCCGCACTACTCCGGGCAGTACGGCTAGCCTCTTTCTTCTGCAATTCCTTGCCACCCGCAGCGTGGCCTAAATTGCTCTCTTGTGGACACGTCATGCCCACGTCCTTAATCCCTTGCCCAAGTTTTTGCAAACAAAACTTAGTCTAACCAGCATGTGGCCTAACCAGTTCTTGTCCATGACCGCGGACGCGGCTATTCGAATAGTTTTTAACACTCTGCAGAGGTTGTACGGCTTTACCTACAAGATGTAAATCACCCTTGTCGCCGCACGTTATCAGGTACACTTCAGGAGGTGTACTGGCAGGGCTATTACAACGAAGCTTTTCACCCGCTTCCGCACTAGAGTTGGACCCGCTAGATAATATCTACCCATTTCTTCGCTTGTGCCCGGGCAGCCCGACACCACAACCCGAAGAAGTGGACTCACCTCTGTGTCGAACCTCTACCCATGTATTACATGGAGCTCACTAAGAAAATCTACCCACGTAATCCCGTGGAGATCCTCTAGGGATGCCAATCTACCTAGCACACTCTTCCTACTGTCCATGGGTCCAGACCCTAATACTTGCTAGGTTAATAGGCCAAGTCCTTCCCATAAAGGCCATGTGGACGTACGGTAAGGAATCTGGTCTGACGGCACTTTAGGTTCGGTCTTTGATTGATTCGAGCAAGACTCCATAGTCACGCAGACAACCACATCGCTACCAGCTACTCTACCATCCCCAAGCTGCCCTTAGCATTCTCACCCAAATCAAAATCATTCTCCACTTTTGTTTGGGTTTTGAAAATATCATACTTTTCAAACACTCACCCCGGAAGGCACTTGCCATTCCGAGGGTTTTTATCCCATGTCGGAAGGAGTCGGTATACACCGATTGAAAATGGTTTTCCTCTAAACAGGTCTAAGCAGGGGTATCGCCTATATTCCTAATTACCTTGCCGAACGTATGATGAACAACCATTAATACTAGGGTTTCAAGGATGGAGTTATCGGGCCTCAGGTCTATGCATCTACTAGGTGTAACTAGGACTAGCATAAAATAACGTTGATACTCACATAGCATGCATGGTTGTAAACAAGATAATTAATTTTCAAACATATGGGTTTCAACATGATCAAAGTGGGAAATGCTTGCCTGGCAATACTGGCCGGGTCTCGATCTCGAATTCAATATGGCAATCGTCTGGAATCCTTTGCACAATATCTCATAACGTCGTATCTACACGTCGGAAAGCATCGAATAAGTAACATTGCGAGGAAGATCCAAACAAGAACCAACATACTCTCACAGACTTTAAGACTATGTGTTCGAAATTTAAATGTGTATCAGGGTTTTTAGAAAGGCGGGGGAAAAAGTTGCCCCACATGAAATAAGGATTCCTTGCAAGGATCGGAACCCTAGTTTGTTGGGTTAATAGAGTTTTAGCACTTGAGATGATCTTGTTTCTATTATTTTGATTGGGTTCAGAGGGTATGTCCCCTTCGGAAGGGTCCTTAGAAGAATTTAGTCCAACATTTGAATGTATGGTTTTAGGGTTTCGATGGCGACCCATGTTGACAAATATACAGTAGCTCGGTTTTACCTTACTCCTGTATTTTAAAACATTTGGACCATCAATATTATTTTGGTTTCAACATATTATATATTGTCCTAAAGGTATTAAGAAAGAAACAATTAGTTAGGTCTAAATTGATGAAAGTTCACATAAATGGTATTTATCGTTGAATTATATTCAAACTTGATATGTAGAAAATTTTCAAAAGTTAAGAAAATGATACTGATTTTCAAGTTGCAATATTATAGGAGAAAACACCTCTTCGTTTGGAACCTTTCTAAGGGCATTGAGACGTATATTGGTTTAAAGCATATTTAATTTATAAATTTCAGTTAATTTTGAAAATTCTAAAGGTGGTATTGGTAGGGAGCTTATGAAATCCTTGGAATTTAGAAGAAAGAATCACTCGATTTGGATAACTGCTTTTGGAGATTTTTGAGGTCCGAAAGATGCTTATATGGAGAACGTTCACTAGTTAGCCTTGAGTAGGTTTAGAAGATGATGTTGAAAGCAGTTTTGTAGAAGGCGCCTCCCCTTAGTGAGCTGGTGTGCTGGTTTGTTTACTCGGTCCCGCCTGTCGGTGAGGAACCGGACTAGTGTCTCCCACGCGAGCTAAGGGAGCATGGGGATTGGAGCGGGAGAAAAAGGATGTGGGTTGGCAGCGACTACCGGCGGTGAGGAATGGCGTTGGAGCAAGCGGCGGCGACCGGCTCAACTTGGAAAGAAGCGGTGGTTCGGCTGCCGGCGATAGGAGGTGTCCACGTGGCTGGGAGATGGCATGGACAGAGCCTAAATCTAGGGCAGGCGATGCTCTTACCCTGCGACGGCGAAATCGGGCAGCGGATCCGGGCGGTGCTCCTCACATCTGTGCTTGCCGGTGGCGTGTTCCTCCTCAGAGCCGAGTTGGGAGACGGCCTTGCGGTGGCTTGGTGCTAGGAAAGGGCGCTGAATGGGGGTGGGTCACCAGGGTGGCTGGCCGCGCCGGCCGGATTGAGGCGGACGGTGTTCCCCGAGACGGTGCGGATGCCGTTGGTGGTGACTGTGCGAGTGGAGGGAGAAAGAAAGGGACGCGGCCGCTCGGTTTTCTATGGATGCTTGAACATAGGGGAAGAAGGGGGTTAGTCGAGCCGGACTGCGGTGGTCAAAGTGGTGCTTGGTTTGGTGACGCTCATCGGTGGCAGGGAGAACAGCAGGGAAACACGAAGAAGAAAGGGCGTGGGGCTTGAGGAGAAAATGGGAAGAAAAGCGCAAGGGTTCGGGATAGGGATGGAGGGGTGGAGGAGCTCAGAGAACTTGATTCTTGGGGAAAATAGAGAAGGTTGGGAGCTCGGTAGCCTGAGGAACAAAACAGAGAAGAAGTAGCTTAGGGAGAGCAGCTCTGTGGTGAGGAGAACGAGAGATGGGGAGAAGAAGGTGGCATGTGGAGGAGCTGATGGGGAAGGATGGGCTTGGTTGAGAAGCAAAGGAGAAGGGAGGAGCTCAGGCTAGAGGCTTCATGGAGGCAGGAGGAAAAGCTTCAAGAAAGGAGCTCAGGTTGAAGACCAGAGGGGAAAGAAAAGGAAATGGGAAGGAAATGGAGAAATGAGCAGATCGTGTGGCAGTTGAGGAGCTGGGTTGGAGCTCGGGTTGGAGACCAGTGAGCTCGAACTGAATCCAGGGAGTTCGGCAGCTCGATGCTGCTCTGGTAGTAGAGAAGAGCTAGAAGAAGAGTTGGGCAAGCTCGAGCAGGGGAGGAGGTTTGGAGCTCAGCTGCTTTGGGTCACTCGGGTGAGGTGCACGGATGGGGTACAAAGCTTGGAGAGAAAGGAGTTAGAGCAGAGGTAGCTATAGCAGTTCGGTTTTGGGTGTTAATGGTGGCGGGGCCTGGAGCAGTGCTGCTGCTGCCACCGCACAGGGGAGTTTGGCACCGACTACTGCTCGAGCGATAGAGAGGTGGTTTGGCGCTAGTACTCGGCTACAGAATCTAGAGGAAGAAGACGGTCAAAGGAAGTGGCTAAAGAGGAGCTGCTTGTTGTAGAAATGGGGCTTGCCAGGGAGTACATAGAAGAAGGGGAAGAGGGAATTTAATCAGGGAGGGGGTAGCTAGCTGCGGCTGTTGGAGAGCAGTGTTGTTAGACAATGTGTTAGCAAGTGCTGGTGGCGGTGCTGAGCTGCCATGGTTGGAGCAGTACTTGCCAGAGGAGGGAGAAAGGGAAGAAAGGAAAAATGAGGTGGAAAGCCTGCAGAGTGGGACCTGGGCCCACATGGAGGGAATTATGGGGCGGGTCGGTTGGTACATCTGGAGTAGAGCTAGTAAAACGCAGGGAAAATCAATAGAAAAGGAGCAAATATTTTCCCTGGAACTTTGATCGATTACACGAGAGAAGGATTTGAATGGGGGGAAGTGGACTCTTACTGCACGGAAAGAATTAGCTGGGTGCGGATGGTGTTCTATAACAAGCTTAACATAATATTATTATTTTGATTATTTTAGCTGGAACTTAGCAAACTACTGGTTGGCTAAAACTCAGGTTTTTAAAGTATTGGGGGTTCTCTGAAATGGATGGACTCGTTTTAGTACAAGAAGTTATGTGGGAATTTATGCAACTTTTTGGGGAAATCAAATAGCCGCATGCAAAGATATGTTGGGGTTTCAAGATGTATGTGCCCATATACGCTTAGGAATTTAAGCATATATAGGGTGGCGAAGAAGTTAGAATAATGATAGGAAGTCATGGTGGGCTAGGGTTCAGGGAGTATTGCCGATATACTCATATATATATGCATAGGATTGTGGCAGAGTCGAACGAAGAGTTAGGGTTCTGATCCGTACTCCGAAAAGAATAGGGTGGGCATATGTGCGTATATACCAAGGTAGTATATATGTGCATATATTCATAATAGAACATGGTGAAGTAGATACTAGAAGATCATGGCATTCAGAAGAGATTCATGACGTATATATGCTTCAATTTCACAGAAGTACCGTGTGGGTACTTAACTACAAATGCCTATCCAGGATATGCCAACAAAGCAGAAAGGGCGAGGTGTCAAAGACGGTTCATGGCGAGTACGCGGGAACAAGTAGCCCCGTATGGAGCCAAGATATTGAACAGGATTGCCTGTGTTGTCGGGCGTAGTTCGAGGAATTAGGGTTTCGACAAAACGGAGATCGAGAAAAAATAGGAACAAGAGTTTTCATGTTTTGGTATATAGCTCAGTCATGATTTGAAGTGAAGGTTTAGTTAGATGCATTTTGGTTGGTTTTATTAACAAAAGTTCTTGTTAGCCCTAATTTTCAGGTTTGAGAAAATCGGGGTGTGACACGATCCAAGTCAGACTATCTGAATAGTGAGACCGTCCGAAGGGTCCTCAGGCCTGTGTGCTGTAGTGTATCATAAGTTTAAATTGTCGGATCGGAAGTTCCATTTGTCTTCGGAAGGTCGGTTTTTCTGAGTCTTGAGTTCTCTCTTTCTCCCGTTAGGGTAGATCGAAAGTTCTGATTTTCATATCGAAAGTTCCATCAACCAGAAGTTCCGAAAATTCTAAAGCCTGCTCGTTCCGTAAAGACACCGGATGTTCCGATCTTTGGATCAGATAGTTCGATGTGTGTTTTTTGGCAGGTCTGTGTGTGGGAAGTAGATTGTAGTCATTGGATTTTGAAATATCGAGGTTCCGATCGAAGGATTCGAAGTTCTGATGTGCACTAAAAAAAGTGTCCAACGGCTTGTTAGTGAGAGGGGAATATTTATACTCTCCTTCACTCTTCCACTCCTCAACTCCTTCCAACTCTTGCACATTTTCTTTTCCTACCCACCTAAAGAGCAAAGCCCCTCCCCTCCCAAGCAAAAGCTTCTCCACATTTGAGAGAGAGAGAGAGAGATTTGAGAAAGAGGGATTGGGTGCTAGAGAGAAAAGATTTGATCCTTGAGCACCAGGATTCACCTCCAAGCTTCTTCGCGTGTGCCTATTACTCTTGGAGGTCGAGGACTCCTAGACGGTTAGGAGTTGCTCACGAGCTCCCAACCTGTTTGTGGTAAACCGTGAGAAGGATTGTGAAGGTCGGCTTTCACCTTTGAAAGGAAAGAAATACCACAAGGAAGCCGAGGAGTGTTTTGTGCAACCTCGGGAGGAACAGGGTTGAAAGAGACCCGGCTCAAGTGTGACTGAACCCCTTAATGAAGACGTAGGATCCCCTCAAGGATTCAAAATTCGGGAACAACATCATTGTGTCTCCTCTCCCTTTGGTCTATTCATTTCGCTCACTTTCCTCTCTTGCAAGTTTATTAATTGTCTAGAGTAATCCCTATCGTTGGTAGCATCATTTAGGATTGTCTAACTCTAACTTGCATTACATAATATTTACTTACGTAATTATCTTGTTAAGGCAAAAGTTTTGACTAAAATTTGTAGTGGCCTATTCATGCCCATATAGGTCGTCATCCTGATCCTGTCAAAAGGTTGTGAAGGATGCAGCAAGTCTAACGGATGACGGGGCAGCGGCCCCAGATGTGATGGGCCACGAGGTGTCGGGTGCTGCGGACGTGTGGAGTCTGGAAGTGCGTTTTCATCTCCATCAAAGCCAGGGTGGTCCATGCCTGCTCCTCTCATAGCGGTTTTGGCTTGTCCTCCTGGTGGTGGCATCATTATTTATAGTGCGATGGTGTGGTTCCGGACGATGGTACTGTGTTCTCATTGTTTGTAACTCCGGTGAGGTGTCTTTCCATTGGGAGCCTATTAGGGTTTTTCCTTCACCCCTCCAGGGTAGGTCACACCGGATCTAGCTGCTATGAGAAGGGTGTGAGGTACCATGGTGTGGCGAGGTTTTCCTTTGGGCGGCGATTTCGGGTGGGGTTCTTCTTGCGCATGCTATGCCAGGGGCGGCTCGGATACTTCTCTTGCCCGACGATGCCTTCTCTTCTCGTGGTATGGGGTCAATGCCGGATCTAGCTTTCTCCGCAGGAGGCGCGAATTACGCTGCTAGCCTGTGCGAGCAAGGGGTTGTCCTCCAAGAATAGGTGACTTGTATGCCTCAGTGCTTTTTGATTTTGTTATGAGCTTGAATAGATGGTGGTGCATTATGTGTGGTGTCATCGCTTTGTTGGCCAGTGGGGACTCTGAGCCTTTTGTATCTAGTTTTTGCCCTGTTTTCCTAATTAACCAGCTAACTCTTTTTTTCTATAGTGAAATTGTAGGAGCTCCCTAGCCTTTAGAGAGTTCTCTAAAAACAAATACGAGATGGGCTGTCTTTGGTCCAAAAGCTAATCTGATTGATCCCAGTCATATTGTTCACGTGTAAGTGCAAACCAAACAACCACAGGGCTGAGCCACTAAAGATCATATCTAGTTGTTATGGACTACAATATGATAGGATTTACAATGATTTGATCTTATATGCGGGAGCTTCTTGTATTTCAAGTCTTGTACTCTATATATACACGTTCTTAAGGCTCAATATAATCATGTATCGTATTACGCCATATTTATCCTCTTAGATGGCATCACAGGGTTTCGTTCCTCAACCTAACCCCTAACATGCTTCCGGACGGTGCTGCCTCCAACAAGATCGATCTCCATGAGCTCACCTGATTGTTGTGCAACCTGTAGGTAGGGCTCGTGTTGCCCATCGCATCAATCAGCTACCTTGGGGAGTTGTTTTCCGATCACATCTGATTGGGTTTCTCTCTCGTTGATCGCTTGATTGTTTTCTTTTGTTTGCTGATCGCTTGATCGGTTTTTGGTTTGCGTCACCCACTGCTGTCATCTTCATGCCTCTACTTTGACATTAGCATCGATTCTCTTCTGGCTGTCCCTTCTTCCCTGATGTCATGGTGGGCAATAGACGCCTCGTCCTAGGGACGCCTTCAAACGTCACTGCCTAGCTATATCGTCCGCACGTCGCCTCCATGCTGGATTGTCATTGCCATCACCGAGTATGCGTGCCATGCCATCTAACGCCAGACTGCGGCTACGTTCGAACCTCAGGCCGCAGCGGCGTCGCTGTGGTCACCGACATCTGGCTGCCGTGGTGGCTCTCCAGGCGTGATACTGCCACCGGTGGCTCCAGCCGCTGTGTCATAATTGTTGCCACGCTCTGTTGACTCCTCAAGTTACCGCTGTGCCACCTCCCTCAACGCAGCATCATCGCCCATTGACACGAACGCATGGTCTTCGTCACGTTGTTCGGGTGCTTCTCCGCCTACTCCGAGTACCACCGCCGCGTCATTACCTCTTCCTTGCCTATCATTTGTTGTCTAGTCCAACACGTATATGCTTGCAGCATCGCCGTCTGGTTTTTATTGACATGCCTTCATGTATCTTTTATTTTTCGTCTTCATACTGCAACCGTGTCATTTTGGCAGTCTCTTCTCTCTTTGTTGCTGCTTCTACTCGCGCATGGCTTGTGTTGGTCCTTCCTCGCGCACCCGGCTCTGACAAAACCAATGTGTGCATTCGTCCCGGACATATCCCTCATTTTGGCAAAACCCGTATGATGCTTCATCTACGGCGGCTTCAACTGCATTGTTCGGCATCGATTTCTTCCTCAGCGTCTGCCTTGATCGCGTCACCGTCTTCTTTACAGCGTTTATTTGCGCCCGTGACTTCTCAAGTAGCTACCTCGACTACGGCAACCCCGATTTCGGCTACGTCGACCACAGCAACATCTTGCACGGCTACGACGCCCTCACTCTTGGCTACCTCGACATCAGCATAAAGGGCTATCATCTGTTTGAGCAAATCATCGGTTTTTACTCCAGTCTGAACATCCGTGATGCTCTCGCTCTGACCGTGGGAGGATGTTAGAGTATATCTAGTTGTTAGAAACTACACACGATATGATAGAATTTGTTGTGATTTGATCTTATCTCTAAGAGCATACTATGCTCTAAGTCTATATTTTATACATTCTCGTTCTCGAGGCTCGATATAATCATCCATCGTATTGCACGCCACGTACCAACTCAAGATTTGTGTCGAGAGTCGACGATGATAAAGCCGACAAAAACCATTCACGCAACTTTGCACCAAGTACCAAGACCCAGTCGTGCTATCAATAATTCCGTTCTGTCGTGCACTCACTACCGCAGAACATGCGTGCCGTCCATCGTGCCGCCTATCGCCTACGCGCGACGCAGGGCGCCCTGTAAAGACACATGCCGTGCGGGAGGCGGCATATGCCCTCCCGCCCCTCTGCAGCGCTGCCGCTTCCCACCGAAGCCCCAGGCGAGA
Organism: Stipa capillata; assembly: GCA_019208055.1. NCBI lineage: Eukaryota > Viridiplantae > Streptophyta > Magnoliopsida > Poales > Poaceae > Stipa > Stipa capillata. Next base: position 206,892 of record JAGXJF010000392.1, read on the forward strand.
GCAGCCGAGCACAATGAGGTAACTACCTACTTTTTCCACGGAGCGGAGGTAAAACGCGCGCGGACACGGCGTGGAGGCTGAACGGAGGTGCTGGTACGCGACCAACACAGAGTGACACTACTTACTCAGCGCCGAGACAAGACCAATGATCCCTCTATTTATACACCATACCATTAGCACCAACTTTAGGCAGCCACGATATTACAAAAAAGAAAAATAATATCGATCATGTCAATCATAGATTACTGGCAAACATCATAAACCCAAACGAACAGCGCGCGAATAAACAAAAATGTACACCGAGAGAAAAATGTCAGTTCAGCTCCTCGCATCAGGTGCGTGCTCTACGTTCGCTCATCTCCACATCGATTTGTCCGAGTCATCGGCTCCGACCTTCTCAGTCAGCAGCAACGGCCGTGCATTAATCGACGGACGGTGAGCCGCCCGCGGCGAGCGGTGCTCCTGCATTCCGTAAATGGAAGGATTCATTTAGTTAGCAAGCCTGTGACTTTTGACATAGTGACATCGGCTGATCGCGAGCGGGCGAGGGCACGTACCGTGCGGAAGGGGAACTCGTCGCCTTCGAGCATGTGCACGATCTGCCCCATCTTGGGCCGCTTGTGCGCGTCGGAGTCGATGCACCGGAGGCACACCAGCAGCACCCTGTTCAGAACCCTCGGCACCGGCGGCGCCTCGATGAGCGGGTCGAGCAGGTCCTCCACGCGCCTGCTCCCCACCATCCCCTTGAACCACTCCACCAAGTTTACCTGCACAGTACAGTTCAGTTCCATAGTTTCGTGTTGAGAGTTGCACACGGTGGCAGCTCACCTCGCCGGCAGGCCTGTTATAGTCCACCGGACTTCTCCCGGAAATTAGCTCCATCAGCAGCACGCCGAAGCTGTATATATCGCTACTTTCGTTGAGCATGCCCGTGGAAGCGTACTCAGGCGCAACGTAACTGCAAAAAATGTTGAGAAATTACTTCAGTGCAGACTATTATCTTCTTCTTGGCTGCTGTACTGAATTGGGTCAGGGAGTGAATGAACGGGGAATTAATGTACCCAAACGTTCCCATTACGCGGGTTGTTACGTAGCTGGAGCCGGAACCCAGAACCTTGGCCATTCCGAAGTCCGACACCTTCGGGTTCCATCTCTTGTCCAGAAGGATGTTGCTGGATTTGATGTCTCGGTGCACTACTTTTGGCTCCAGCCCTTCGTGCAAGTATGCAATACTGCAAGAAAAGTGCATGAGCAAAATAGCAGCATTAGAATGTTAACCTACATGTAGGGGCGAACTTCACAGTAGAAGATCAGAACACAATCGTGGTAGCATTTCAGACAGACACACGGCCCTCTGATGCTGTGATCTTTTCGATCGTGATGTATGAATGGGCCATATGAGTTGAGGAGGAGTGAACCTTTCCCTTTTCAAATTATGGAGTGTGAGTAAACTTTGTACAGAAACGAACCCTTTGGCTGTTCCGATGGCGATCTTCAGACGTATTTCCCATGTCAGCGGGCTGACGGGCCCAACGTCCCCGTGGAGCCACTGCTCCAAGTTGCCGTTCTCAACAAACTCATACACGAGCATCCTGTGAATGATTACGATGTGATGGCGTTAGCTAGCACATGCTAGTAAGTTTGCGTATTATGATCTTCAGGCGGAGGATTAATTCAGAATTCAGAACTGTGCTTACCGTTTAGGCCCTTCTGCGCAGTAACCGATGAGGCCAGCAAGGTGCTTGTGCCTCACTCTGCCGATAGCTTCAACCTCCACCTTGAATTCCTTCTCAGCCTGACCCCTAAAAACCAATTGAATTTTCAATTCACAATCCTTGGTTGTTTATGATATTACTTAATTACTGATCATGTACTACAGTTTCCTTTCTGCAAAAAGAAAATGTACTACAGTTTCATCAACTTCTTACTTTCTATTTTAAAGAAACTTTTCCGTTTCATCTCAAATGTTGATTATTCATCGACTGGTCTTTTCTTAATTACCTGAACGTGATGTTTGAGCATCGACAGTAGATACACTAATCGGGTAAGCAGGAAAGAATTGTTGTTACGCGGGTGCCAGCCTTCAGCTAGGCTTCAGCAATCCATGTGCATGCATTTGGTTTACTTAAAAGTTAAAACAGCTCCAAAGATGTAGTAACAGATTTTTTCTGATTGAATAATTGTATGATCGGAAAAAGGAAAAGTTTGGTCATCGCTTTGCTTTTCAGTTGCTTTATCTTTTCTTGAAAGTAAGGATAGATAGGTGCATAACTGCATATGACTGCCGACGATCAAGCTCTCAACCAAGTAGATGGATACATACGCGCCATCACACAAAAGCACAAAAAGAGCCACCTACTCATATCACAATCATCTGAAATGGGAAAAGGAGAAAACCAATTTTATACATTCTTTGTAGCATTGACTAATTTTATACATTCTTTGTAGCATTGACTTAATGTAATACTATTCCCCATATGGATTCAATTAACTCACAGGACAATAGAGACCAATCATATCAATAACCACACAAATAAATACTAGTATTAAATATTAGGGTGTGAATATGCCCTGCAATTCTTTTCTCCGTTCAGCCAAAATGACATCAGAAGATTCTGAACACTAATATCAAATTAACACATGGCTGCAGAAAATCTGTAATCTTAACACAAAGAACAAAATGCGCTTTTAAGTTAACAAAAAACATGCTTGCCAGGAGTTTATTGTTTCCCTTTTGATACGACCAGATAAATTACTAACGGCAACCTTGAAGCCACATTAACAGCAAAATTACAACCAACCCACTTACCGTGACTAATGACCAACACATGCATTTCATCTAGAAAGACCACCAAAGGTACATTCACTGTCGGAATCTGTGCCCCAAACAGTACTACAAGCTTCCACCCATTCAGACATTTATGCCAGAGACACACATATGTACCGCTGCGGTTATTTTTTTCTTTCTAATCTAGAGATTAAAAGTTACTTACGTAAAGTAGTAAGACGGTAACAGTGACAGGAAGCGAGTACTCACTTGTGATCGAACAAGTTCTTGACAGCGACCACCTCGCCGCCGGCGAGCACGCCGCGGTACACGGTGCCATAGCCTCCCTCCCCGACCACGTTCCCCTCGCAGAATCCCCCCGTCGCCGCCTCCAGCTCCTCTAGCTCGTACCACCTCCCCCAGCCCATCTCCACCCCGGCCGCTCCACTGATCCTCTCCACTTTCCTTCTCACCGGCGACTCCAGGGAGCTTGCCGCCGCAGACGAGCTGGCCACGTCGGAGGAGCTCGTGCCGGCGTCCGCCTCCGCTCCGACCTCCGCGTACTTCTGCTTGGGCGTGGACGTGGACGTCGGGAGGAGGGAGCCGGAGGAGAAGGCGTGATCGACGCGCGAAGACAGCGGCTTGGCGCGCCGTCGGCGCGTTAGGAACACGGCGATGGCCGCGGCCGCGAGAGCGAGGAGGAGAACGCAGATGGTGGCGACCGCGGCCGCGGCGGAGGTAGGCAGGCCGAGGAGGGAGCCCCTGGCGTCGGAGGCGCCTGCGCCGCCGACGTCGGCGGAGGCCGCGGGCGGCGGTCCGGCGGCGTCCATCGATCGGCGCGGCGGTGGAGCTCCGCGTGGTGGGCCCGACCCGTTATGAGGAGGGTGGCGAGGCGACGGAGTGGAGGGAGGGTGGTGTAGGGGGTGGAGCGTGGCTGCGTGTGCCTGTGTATGTTATATGGAGCTTATGATGGTTTTGCTCTATTAACGATGGTGGACTCGGTATTCCGTGGCCCCGTTCCATGTATTATTTCGTTTTTTTTCTTCCGCTCGTAGTCCATGCACTTTAGTTGATTTGTGACGTATCAACGGTTGAATCCACCGTGATGTATATTCGATGGAGATAGTCTCCAGAGGTTTGATCCTCCTTTATCCAAACGGATTTGCTAGAACACAATTGCAAATATTTTTTTAATTTCACTTGACATGCTCTAGCTATCGGAGCTGTCGCCAGAGCTTCATCGGAGTGACGAGATGGAGACCGACGATGTATGAGGGCGATGGCGGTGGAATGGAGAGAAGCAACAATAGCAAAGAGATTATGGTCACGAGGAGGAGCTGCCGATGACATAGTAACAGCGACAGTGACAAAATCGAGTGAAGCGACGTTGGCGATAGGGTTAGAGTTGTAGGACTCGGCATGGGAGGAGGCACCAAAACTGAAGAAGATATCTTTGCCTCTCAATTCTAGAGGGATGGTCAGGATGATGGTCAGACCGGTGGAGGCAGCGGCTGGGGCAGGGCTGGGGCGACGCGGTAGCACTGCAGGCTGCAGGCGAGGGAGACAGCTAGTGTGTAGGATCGGAGGACAGGTCAACGAGGTGGTGTGGTGGCGGCGAGCATGTCAAAGACAGGGAAACGGAGGGCATGGAAGGAGGGAGGCGGCGGCAATGTGCTCTCGTGAGAGGGACGAGGGAGAAGAGATGAGAGGAAATTAAAAGAGAGAAAGAAGAGAAAAATAGTTAAATAATGATCTAACAATAAAAATAAATAAATACGTATATATATATATATTTACGAGTTCATATTATAGTCTTTCCTAATAATTCGTTGCATGCATTAGGTATTTAGGTAACTGCAATCTAGTAAATTACTAGTGCGATACGGCGATTTGAAGTGGTAATGGTGATGGATGTGTGATCTACCCGCCATTTGTGAAGGCAGCCAGGCAGGCGCAAACTGATGGCGGCAATCGGTGGTCCAAGTCTACGGACGGAGGGGGCGTATTTCCTTTGCCGTTCTATGGGAGGCGTGTAGTTTTTTGGTGTGCTATACTGTACGTGAAAACGGTCGTTGGGTGGGGCCAGGGAGCGCCCGTAGTAGGGCCCACCTGAGAAGTGAGGCCCCGTGACCGTGAATGCTACTGTGGCCTGGGACTACTGCCCAGGGTGCTACGTCCCTATTTCCCCGAGTATGAAGCTATTTATTTATTTATACGTGTACATAGCCTCCGTATGTCGTATTTACATGTCTACAGCGTACGACCGCTGGTACTCCAACTAAGGATTGCTACGAGACATGAATTGTCTTCCCCTCTATTTACACACAGTCCAACAACCTCGTCTGGAAGACATGAATACATACATAATTATGAACTGACGATACATTACACATTCATCAGCGCTTCTCCGCCCTTCCCGATCTCAATCGTTTGTGAAAGATTTCAGCTAACATAGTACTGTACTCCACTGGTTTTGCTTCAGGTTGCCGTCCCTGCCTACGGACCTGCAGCAAGGCTGTAACCTGTACTAACTCATTTCGCGAACAGAAACCAGGTAAACTCATCCCGTCACCTGTGTCCTCAGGCGACCGATAGTGTCTACCAGCTGAAACATTCCTGTTCCCCGCACACCTCTCGATCGATTCCTCCATCAGCCAGTCAAATTCACTAAAATCTCGAACGCCTCTTTAATCTTTTTTCAGGCGTCACAGTCCCCGGCCATGGGGGCCCTGAAGAAAGAAAGATATTAATCCTGCATCGATGAAAGATACTACAGCTCCTTTTCAGATTTCTCGGGAAGCTTTGGCAGTGACAACCTAGGCTGTTAAGTTAATACATCTTTTTGGTGGATTAATTAAGGTTTCATCAACAACGTTCAGGAAGTTCTTGGGTAGGTCATGTCTTTGCTGCCGGAAAGCGACGAGGCGAAAGAGACCAACGGATTTGATGAATAATAAGAAAGGCTTTGCTTGGCTTGCAAACCAAGCGTGCAGAATAGTGGAGAGATGTGTGCCCATGCTCGTGACTTAGTTTAGTGTCAAATTAGTTTCCCACGGACTTATGCGAAATTATTCTTTTCAGAAAGTAGCACGGTGTCTCACGTAATTACAGGAGAAACATCATTAATTATTTATAAAATTTTCTTCTTGTATGTAGTATTAGATCAATACAGGAAATAAAAGTTCAGATATATTGTGAGCCAGTCGGTCAGTTATTGTGCAGAGCCAATAAATTATTTGTAGATGATATTCATGGAATTAAGTTCGCACGACTGTGATTAGCAATCATTTGTATATGATATTAAATCAGAACATAGATTTAAAGTTCATATCATGAGTCGTTGATATTAGATCAGTACATACATTCGAGGCTCATGTAGCTTTTTTATGATATGTAAAATTATGAATATATATCGATTGTGGGCTATTAATAAATAAAGTACACCACATCAATACCAGATAATGTTTAGGTACAATTACGTAGATTTATCGATTGTGGTATATTAATAATAAGCATCCACCAGATTGACGGCCGGATGCCATTTAGGTGTAGTTATAAAAATTTAACGGTTGTAATCAGTTTAGGTACAATTAAGAAGATCTATGGGCTGTGATGTGTTTAGATACAATTATGAAGATCTGTCGGTTGCGATATATTTTAATGCAATTATGAAGATCTATCAGTTGTGATATATTTAGGTACAGTTATGATGATCTATCTGATATGGTCTGTTTAGATACGGTGATGAAGTTGATATGTTTATGTACAGTTATGAAGATCTATTGGCTATAATGCACTAATAATAAGAGGGTCCACTAATCAGATGTTTTATTTTTTGTGAGAATTTTTATTCTTTCTTTATTTTTCCTGTTGTATTGTTCTTATACTTTTAGTATGTTTTTTGTTCTTCTTTTTTTCTTTAAAACATCATGTGGTTGTCTCCACCCAACTTGTACCTTCAAATGCCTTTTCTAGTACCGCATATGTATATATACATACATATATAGATCTATATATCATTCAAAAAACAAAATAGTATTTAGCAAATGAGGTTACAAATTTTCATTATAACATTCGTTGCCACTATGCAAAGTTCAATTATATGTTCTTCTAAGAAAAGTTCAAATCTGTTACTTATTATGACTATCAAAAGTCCGAAACAAAGATTACCTAGAACCTTAGAAGCAGAAGTAACCCTCACTTGTGATAGCCCGCAGAGACTGACTAGAGCGCAAAGAGGTTCCTTGTCAAAACAAAGTAACAACCACTATCATCGTTGGAGTTGGTTCCCTCCCTCACCTCCGACAACCCATTCTGGTGTCTGGAGGTGGGGGAACCCATTTCCCACTTTTCTGTGTATTTAGATGCTAGTTTCAATGTCATCAGTAGCGTCGTCATGGCGATGGAGATGATGATGTTAGGAACAATTGTCATTCGGCTTCTTCTCCGGCCCGATAGTGTCGAGAAACTTGTGATGTTTGTTTCTTGTGGATTTAGACTACCGGATATCTCAAGTTGGTGCGTTGCTAATGTCTTCTTCAATGGCACTTCTTTCGGATCTCCGTCTCCAGTATATTGGAGCGGCAATGTCAGATCTCAGGCCTGCGAAACTCGGCGTGCGTCCCCAGGTGATGGTCTAACAACGATAGTTTTGTTCCGTCTCTCACGATGGGTGTATAATGCAGTAAGCAATGCCCGATGGTGGCGTTTGAAGTTTGCACAGGATCTCAAGTGTCCGGGCTTGTTGTTCTCCTCCTTGTCCAACGGTTCAAGGACATTGACAGAAGTGACTATTACCACACTAGTGAAGAAGGCATCTAGGCTTACATTTGTATTTTCTATTTATCTAATCATTTGTACTGGTTTTCTTATTTAATAACATCATATTTTTCCTTTAAAGAAAGAACTTAGGTGTATATCTTTCTTGAATAAAAAAAGTTTGTATGACAGTATGTTCCAAAACATATGTACAACGACTGGAATATGCGTTCCTCCAAAGAGGAAAAAGGAAAGGACAGGTAGGTCTGCAATATGATGGCGTGCTCCTACTCCGCGTGGCTGTGCTGCAGTCTTTGCAGCAGTCTCTCAAGAACAGTTAGATGGACCTGGGATCGGTGATAAATTTGCAAAGATGCTATTATCCTTCATCTGCGGAGCGGAGGCCTGCCTTTACGGGAGAACAATGTACCCATACTGATGGTTGGCCCGTCAAGGATCCGGACCTACCTGTCTGGGAGGTAATTTCTGTCTCATGATTGTCAAGGAACCCGTGGAATAACCTTGAGGCACCTGTTACGCTACGCCATGCCGCAACCAACTATTTTGCCGGCCCTTAATTTTTACCTGAAAGATTTAGAAGGCTGCCGCGTTAGCTGCTACAGATGATTCCGTTCAGAAGGACGAGCAGTTAAGTTTAGGTAGGTTGAAGCATTAAGATCTTTTTCTCTCTCTTTGCCTCTCGTTTCAGTCCCTCACCCGGCACCTTAGTCTCTGTCTCACGTCTTGGCCATTGTTGTCTCCGTCTCATGTCTAGGCCATCGTCGCCACTGCATTCCCTCAGCCACTGCCGTCCTCTTCTTCCTCCCGCTTCACCAGATCTAATCAGCACCAGTCATCGTTTGCTGCCAGTGTTCGTTCGCTAGCGCCCCAATCAGGTGCTCTCTTTAAGCGCAGTGGTCTGGGGAGAGGGAGGGGACGCGAGAAGGGAGAAAAAGAAAGGGGAAAAGGATATTACCTGTCTGACCACCGGCTAGTCTCTGACTTGCCGTCAAGCTCATTGCTGGTGAGCCTCTCTCGCCACGCGCACAACCGTCAGATTTTCCGTAGATCAAAATACAATGCTATGAAACAGAGTACTAAGTGGAGTGGTACTGATGTACAACCCATTTGTACTAGTGACTGGGTTTACATGTCAGTGTGGCACGTGTTGTACACGGTTAGGGCTATACAGACACGATTTGGACGGTTCTGCCGGGTTCGTTGCGCGCATAAATTGATCTAACACATTAGCTTATTTGATGCAGCCTGCAGTGCAGGGTACTTTTGGTACAAATCTTTTTCGCATGTTGAAACTGTCGCGCTTTCGGAGCCACAACAGCAGGTGTCTAAGCAGGTGTCCCGAACAGAGCCTTCGAAAAGTTATTCCTGATTCCTCGAGGGAAAAGGACAAAATTTGTAGTGTCAATTCTAACATGACTAAGGCCGACTGCCCTCTCCTCCCATGGTTGCCGGCGTCGGTGCGGGGAGATTAAGGAAGACATCAGTTGTCAGGCACCCGGCCCAGCCGGCCTTGCTTTTGTTTCAGCGAAGATAGCAGAACTACAGCAGGAGAAACGCCATCATCCAGCACTTAGCTTTCGTGACATGGACTATCTACCGTGGAGACCTCTTTCCAACAGAGACCAGGCAGGAATAGTGCGCACACATGCAATACCTACCTAGACTAAAGTAAACTTGTCTGTAACCAAGAAAAGAGAACAACTGTATATAGAGGGTGTTTGGTTGGGCTTTTCAGCAGTTTTTCACTGGAAAAAGCTGCAGCCCAATCAAACGGCCAGCTTTTCAGCAGCTTTTGCCAACGGTAGCTGTGGGCTTTGCAGTGCAAATTTAGCTATTTGGAAAAGTTACCTTCTGCCAGCTTTTTGCAATGTGCTAAAACTTCAGTGCTCATTTTCTAAAATACTGTAGATGGTTTGGATCAACCAAAAGTCATATGGTCACTTTCTCACAGCCACAACAGCTTTTCCAAATAGCTAGCCAACAGCAGCTTTGTCAACAGCCACAGCCCAAATAAACAGGCCCTTAGGTTGGATCTTGGATCTGGACAATACAGAGATCGATGCACCCCAGCCCACAGGAAAGCAGAGATTCCTCCACGATCATTTTTTTTTGAAAAGGATATCTGCTTTATGAAGAAGTAAGGAAAACAGACACCTGGAGAAGGACAGCTGTCCACCAAAAAAGCAAAAAGGCCCCTAAAAAAAGAAAATTACAATCCCGTCCCTGAGACCATTTTCGCCCGCCCCGCTCCGCCATTAGCAGAAGAGTCCATGAGCAAAACAGCGCATCACGCACGAATCCATGGTCCGTGCGCACCTACATGGAAGACATATGCATGGACAGCTACCGAAATTAAACACGCAACTAATCCGTGTTTCCTTAGTCGCTCAAGTAGTTAAATGCACACACGGCCGCTGCTGGATCTCGTGCTCCTTGTTTGTATAATTAATTGGAGGTAGCGCGACGTACGTAAGTACGTATACTTGCGCGTGTTTGGACCGATTGGTGCGCGGTAGAGAAAAGCCTGGGATCCATACCGTGCCATGCTGTTGAGATGTCGTTTCAGATAGGCCTGCCTGGCTGCCTCAGCAGGGTGCAGCTTGACTGTGACACTGTGAGCATCAAGACAGTTCCGATGGCCCTCGAGTAAGGGCAGCTATTCTCTGATGCTCTAAGGTGATGGGATAGGGATATTTACCTTTTTGTAGATATCTCTCTGTTTGGTTGGAGAGATAAGCTAGATAGGGATATTTACCTTAGAGAAATATTTTCTCAATATGCTGGATGGAGAGACTCGACCAAAATAGCCGGATGAGGCTGCCGTCTTTCTTTAATTATGATTATTAGAAAATAATTAGTGATAATTAACAATTATTAGTGATAATTAGCATATTTTATTATTGATTAGTATTTGTAATGGTAAGATTAGTGTTTAGTATGTTAATTAATATATGATTAGTGGATTGATTAGTATATAATCAGTAATAATTAATATATTTTATTATTAATTAGTAAGTTTATGGCTAGTTTAGTATTGGTAGGTATTTAGTGTGTTCTGTACTGTATAATTAATCATTATTAATAGAAACTAAATAATATAATTAAATTAAATTAGTTTATCCCATCCAACTTTCATCCCTCCAACCAAACAAAAGATTAGTTTATTCCATCCATCCAACCAAACAAAAGATTGGTTTATTCCATCTATCCAACCAAACAAAAAAATGGCTCGTTCCATCCACGAAAAACTGGATGGCCCTAACCCAATCTCTCCTTACCCTTCAACCAAACGCACCCTAAGTGGCTTAATCTGATAATTAATTATAATCCATTATTCCCGGGGTAAATAATCCTGATTAGTACAAGTAGTTTTTCTCTGAATTATATAACCTGACATCTACTTCGGTGCCCTTGTCTCATTTTCCAGTTAATGTTTGGGTATGTCGAGGGTGTTAGATTTCAGTCGCCTGCACAGAAGCTTGTAACTTTTCGGATTTGCTATTAGCTGCCTGTTATACTTAGCTTTTTTTTTGTCTATTTTCCAAGGAAGTGTTAATTACTTATTACTTCCTCCGTCTAGTATATAACACGTATTTTGATTGGTTAAAATAATATTTTAATTAATAATTACTCTATTAGTATATGGTTTATATGATACAAAATCACAATAATAAATAAGTACTCTTGAATATGAATCTAATAACATTAATTTTATGTTATATAAATCACATACTAATAAAATAATTATTAATTAAAATCTTATTTTAATCAACCAAAATAAGTAAAGACAAAGAGAGTACTTAGCTACGATAGACTTTGGAACATCCGTCAGTCTTGTGAAAATGAAGAATGTGGAGATTTTTTTAAAAAGAAAACTAGCAAGAGTTCTGCTAGTTTGATACAAGAGGTTCAGGAAAAGATTGAAGTCCCCGACTCCACCTACCCGAATAGGGCTAGGCACTACTCCAAAACCCAAAAAAAACTACTCGGGACTCCTTCGACTACTGAAGTTGTTGAATGCCAACACCCTGAAAGTAGGGGGATTTGATAAAATGCCCCGTTTTGTTTTGTGTGTTTGATGAAATGCCCCATTTGTGTCAATGACGGATGGCCCCGGACCCCACCAGTCATTCTCAGGAGGGGGGCATTTCATCAAGTGGCAAAGTAAGTCAGGGCATTTCATCAAAAATTCCCTGGAAGTAATGTCCTCCTGAACTAGGTGATCGGGTAATACCTGAAAGACGCGTATGTAACATTCCTTCCACACATTCAAAGGACGTATATGAAGATCCCGCTGCATCTCGTTCTTTGTGCCTTGTCGCTATGTCTCAGTATGTCGTTCCACTAAGGGTGAAAACGGATCGGATACAGATTGTATAGTGCTTTTTCCACATTATTTTCCATATTTTCAAAACGAATACGGATGTTATCGAGTACGAATACAGATTGGATATTACTCGAATATGCACTCAATTCGGTCGGATATGAATATCCTACAATTTCCTTAAAACATATGCAAAATGAGTTTCATCAAATGGAAAATTGGAGGCCACCTTGACGTCTGTCTCATCGAGATAATTAAAATGGATATCTAGTTTACCCAAATCAGAGGTCGGGTTGCAAAGTTATAGGTTCCAAAAGAATTCCACTTAGAATACGGATATTATCCGTATCCGTATCTGTATTCGACTTGATCTGTAGTGCTATATCCATATCTATATCCGAAAAAATAATCCAGATACTATCCATATCCGTATCTATTTTTTATTCAGATAATGATTTTGCTTACCACATCCACGTTTTTCCAGATATGGATACTAGATAATACGGATTACCTGTATCCATTTTCCACCCTTAGGTTCTACCAAACATCAGATGGTGGCTGCGAGCCTGGTCATGAACATGGTTCCAAGAACGAACCGTTTCCGCTGTGGGTGGGGGTCTCAGGACGCAGGTTGCAGAGGAGGCAAGTCGGGATATGAGGCCATCACCGCGAATCGTCAGATTGTTGGCAGTGAGAAATTTTCCCATGGAGGATCCACGCGAAGAGGAGGCACTTGGGCTCCGTACTTGCCTTCCGAAGTTTTCCGGCGCTGAAGAGTGCATAAGCACCTGCGAATCGTATTTCATAGACTGACTTTGTTGTGTGTTCACCATGCTCGTCTATCGCCAGTGTCCGGAACGCCCTCTTGTAGATGAAAATCCTGCAGCATGTCCCACAGCCGAACATGCTCCCTGAGCTGCGTGGACCGTGGTAGTGCTGATCCTTGTGAACGATCTGATCCAATTATCTTGGTGTGAGATTTGGCCGAGGTTTGAAACTCAAGCCATTCGACTAGGCCCATGTGGACCATAGCAAGTCCGGCCCATATGTCCAAGCCGATTTGGCCCAATCAAGTCTCTCCAAGTCAACTGGGATTCCTGAGAGAAACTACATGGGCTCAGATAGGCCCGGTACAGTTTGTCTCTTGTCCAATCTGACCCAAAAGGCTAAGTCTGCATGAGTTGAAAAAGAAGACGAAAAAAGGAGTAAAAACTTGCTACGGGTCTCTTTGAGTTAACGAAATTTTAAAAGAATTTTATAGTATTTCACTCCTTAGAAATTTTTCCTATAAAATTTTTGCTTTGTAAGATTAAAAACCATATAATTTTTTTTCTATGAGACACTTTACCCTCAATTTCAAAGGAAAAATCGCATTAACTCTTAATCTCGCGGAAAATTTCTTTCAGAGTTCCAATACATATACGGGCACAGCAGTGTCAAGTGTTGATTCTACTCGAGATAAATCAGTTAAGGAGGTGAGCACTATTGATATTATTAAATTAAATTGTGTTCCCAAAAGTTCTAATACGGCCGCGAGGGAGAAGGTGTCAGACCATGAAAAGGTCGCAGAAAATACTACCATGCACACAAATCAATTACATCGAGGAAAAGATGGACGAGTGCGACAATTATGTGGCCCAGGAACTATTTCTGCGATTAGCGGATTGGGGGGTAAGACTGTGATGCATGGCATTGCGCACTAGAGGTAACCTAGTCGGCGTGCTTGTTCATGGCGCGCACATTCACGTGGAGGCAAGCACCCTAGGCATCAAGGGAATCCAAGGGGCTCACGATTTCGAAAAAGAGATAAATCTGGTTTTAATCTCACAAGGAAATCCAAAGTATATACTAGAATTTCCAATTACTGCAGGAAACAAGAAATAAAGGAGGATTCTATACACCTCCTTGCTATTTTATGGTAGGGTCTATCCGTCTCAACTTCTAATTCGGTTTGTTTGAGCCATTTATTTCCAAAGTTGTTAGGATCTGATTCAGTAGATAATTCTGCATGAGTCTATTTCTTATTTCCTAGCAAGCGTCGTAGTGTTTAGCAAAGGCCCTCGTGATTTATAAATGTGTTGGCTAAGGCCCTGATGTGTACCGCTCCTGCTCCTAACTCCTCTACCGGAGTAGGAGGAGCCGTCCTGAACACCCTGTGCTCCACCATTTTTATGGAGTGGAGCAGATCACGTTGCAGGGCAAATAACTGGAGTTGAAAAATTGATGCTCCGGCTTCTCCTTCTCATTCCCGCATCCCACAATTTCTGAAATAACCCTAGAGTTGGTGTGTATTCACTCGCTAATGCCATTGAACTACCCTTCCCAAAGAGAAAAAAAAATCCCCCCTATCCGACCTCTCTCCCTCACGCACCTGAGGCTCCCTCTCTCAACCCTCCCATGCGCCCTCAACCCCAGGCGCCCTCCTCCTCACGCGTCATCTTGCTCCTCTCCCGTGCGCCCTCAACCCTAGGCGCCACCGCTCCACCAACACCGCCACTCCACCGGTGCCGCCGCTCCACTGAGCCGCCCTCCTTCTCCTCCTGACGCATCGTCCTCCTCCTCTCCCGTGCGTCCCACCTCAACCCAAGGCGCCGCCGCTCCACCGATCTCGTCCTCACCCCTGCCGCTGACGCTCCACCGCTGAGCATCCCGAGCAGCCCCAGCAGTCGCCCTCACCTGCCGGCCTCTGCCCAACCGCAGCCGGCACCCACACCGCTGCCGTCACAGCTCGTCACCAAGGTGAACTTCCCCTGCCTCTACTGTTCTAGCAATCATTCATGTGTGTGCTTGATGTGTATGTGTTGGACGTGTGATGGATGTTACATTATTGTGGCATTGAATAATTGGCTTGTTCTGTTATTTATCTCAGTACTTTTTTTTCCTTCTGCTGATCGGTGGAGCAATGTGTTGAATGTGTACTAGCAATGTGTTAAATGCTGGAACACCTGTAGACAAAAAAAACAAGGGTACTACAATCTTTCAACAGCAAGTCCTCAATCTTTCTACTGCTCTGGAGTTAGGAGGTGGAGTGGTGCCACTGCTGGAGTTAGGAGTGGAGCTGAAAAATGGTGGAGTGGAGCTCACCCGAACAGGGCCTAAGTAGGCTGAGTCATTTGGAGATGTGCTCGAGTCTATTAGGGACTAGATTGGTTTTGCTTGAGGTTAATAAAGACCAGAAAACCTGCGGCGACCTGCCACATACTACCCTCTTAGATAATATGCCGGTCTTTGACATATTACAGACAAAGTGCCTTCTTGTCCACAATATATCGTACAGAGTAGCACAACAGAAATATTGCAGTGGTCCATATATTACAACTTAAATTACAAACTGAGAATAAAACATGAAGTCTTACAAACTGATTCCCAAAAGCACGGGGAATTTAAAACCGTTATCATCTGACTCCAACAAAAGTCTTAACCATAACCTTCGACTCATGCGACCTACTATTCTACTCGATTTTGTTCTCATCGTGGAAATCGACGTAGTAGTCGACGCCTTCATCCTCCCTTGCCGGCGCCTGCTCTTGGGTATTTCCTCATCGACCTCGACGTATATCACCTCCGTCTCCGACGTCGGCTCACAGTCTAATCAAAGGAATTAGAGTAAAGGGATGAGTACAGAAGGTACTCAACAAGTCCAGGGATAGCAAAGAGGGTAAACTCCGATTGTTTTTTCGTCTTAATCCGTTTCATCTCCTCCGCGATGATCTTATCCTCCAGTTGATGTTTCTTGATCTCTTCTTGTAGACTAGGTTGGATCACTAAAGCTGCAACACTGGCTTTACCCTTGTTGATTACAACTTCAATTTTATCTTTATCCAAGTCATGAAGAATTTGCTTGGATATATCTTTAACCTTTTCTGGCTGAATTTTTGACTTTCTGCTCAGCGCATCGGCTACCACATTGGCATTTCTTGGTGTGTAGTTGATTTCCAGGTCATAATCCTTGATCAGTTCAAGCCATCTTCGCTGATGATGACATGGCACCCGGGTATCATCAAGGAGGACGTATCCGGTCTTCTGGCCACGGGATGGGCCGGGCTGACTACTCGGAGTCTGACTCCAACACGGGGGCGCCTCATCAGCGTGGAGTACAAGACAAGGACTAATACCTACCCGGCATACCCGGAATCTGTTGTAACCGAATAGGAAATCAATCTGTTAACCGACTCGGACTCTTGTAACCCTACCCCGGTCGCCTATATAAGGCCTGATAGGGGACCTTCGATCGGCAAGACTTCCAGTATTATCTAGGTCATAGACAATCTCCATCGTTTCCAAGCCCTAGCAACCTCGAGATCGATTCTCAGGGCTTGCGGCACTCAGGACACAAGCAATACAAGCCACCAAACACAGGACGTAGGGTATTGCCTCTCCGTGAGGGCCTGAACCTGTCTAAATCTTGTCTCCCGTGTGCACCCATCCTGATTTGCTGTGCTCACGCCGCCCCATAATTAGCATTGCCGGAATAATACTCCGACAGTTGGCGCGCCAGGTAGGGGAGGTGCGCATAGATCCATCTGCATGAATCTGGATGGGTTTCGTCAGCAACAACGTCTACATCCCGGGAAGCATCATGAGATTCGCTTTCGTGAACGCTGTCCCGGACCCGGCCAACTTTTCCAATTCGGGAAGTTGAACTTCATCGCCGACAAGATCGGCCAGCTCCACCTCTGCTACTCGGCGACGTCCTGGTCGGCAGAGGCTCCATCAGCTTTTCAGCACGGCCCTCTCCTCAGGGAAGAGGCTGCGCCGAAACCAGATCCGTTTGCTCCGCCCGAGTTCACGCTCGGATCCCAACTGGTGGGGGCTATTGACTCTCTCCTCCCCGTCCTCGAGTACAACTTGGATGATCATGAGAGCTTTGGTAGCCACCATCCGTTCCGGGAAGTCTTCATGGCCAACGCCGACTCGCCAGACGACGGCGACGGCCGAGCGGTCCCCATCGTGGAACAAACACCGGCCGAGCTCGAAGCCACCCGACTCCGACTCCTTGCCAAGGAGGAAGAGTTGATCGAGCAGCAGACTCGGCTCGCTCGCCAGCGTGACGATCAACGGCGCAATGACGACATGAGGGCTCGTGGACGCCAAGTCCATAATGAGCTCCACATGCGTGAAGGGATGGGGTCACAATATTCCCGCTCCCGAGTCACAACATCGTCGCGGCCACGATGGCGGCACGCGCCATTGAAATCCCTGAGGGCAACCCGGGACACGACAAACTTCGGCAACTCCGTGTTCTGCTGGAAGAAACCGCACTTTAGCAGGCCGAGGCCTCCGACGATCGCATGGGCTCCTCAGCAGGCGCTAGGAGTCGGCGTTTCTACCCCTCTAAAAAGTCCATCCGATATGGGTGGACGACGAGCAAGCCCCGACCGGCGTCAGCCGGCCGAGCGGTTCATGAGCGGCTCGGTCCTAACCGAGACGCCCGCGGCACCATAGCCGCCAGAAACCGCGCCCGACAGGATGCGGACAAAAAACGCCCGTCAAGCTGCACCGGTCCACGATCGACTCGGACCAAGGAACCCTGCAGACGCTGAAAGAAGCGCTCAACATGGTTCCAGGAGAGACGATCGTGGGCAGCCACCGCGACGACAGCGGCGCCACCAGCCGGGGACGTTCTCCGACTTCCTCCGGCATGGGATATTCGGGTCTGAAAGCATTCGGTCCCCGTGTCCGCAGTGTCATTTTCCCGTCACAATTCCGAGTCACCGGCATCGACAAATACACTGGTGAGACTCGAGCGGACATTTGGCTGGCCGACTACCACACGGCATGCAGAACCAATGGTGGGAACGACTACGTCGCGATCCACTACTTGCCGCTGTTCTTGGCCGACTCGGCGCAAGCCTGGCTCACCAGCTTACCTCCGGGCTGCATTCAGACATGGAGCGACCTTGAGACCCTATTCGTGAACAACTTCCAGGGCACATACAATCGACCCAGGAACGCGTGGGATCTCCATAGTTGTACACAAGAGGCGGATGAGACTCTTCGCGAGTACATTCAGCGTTTCTCCAAGAAGAAGAACTCCTTGCCCGAGGTCCGAGAGGGTGATGTCATCACTGCCTTCTCCAAGGGAGTTCGAAGCACCGACCTCATCCACAAGATAGCGCGCAAGAATCCCCAGTCTACGCGTGAGCTTTTTGACATAGCCAACAACTTCGCCACTGGTGAAGAGGCTGTCCGCAGTGCTACTCGGGACGACAAGGGAAGAAGCAAGGGCAAGGTGTCCGACTCACCCAGTCAGGATGCTTAACCCGAGTCCTCCAGGAAGAAGCACCGGAAGCGTAAAGGCAGAGATCTCGTTGCTGCGGCTGATCGCGCCCCGCCGCGCCGACCTCAGCGCACCAACGCGACCTTCGAGGAGATGATGAGTCAGCCGTGTCACTTCCATGGACCCAAGTCCAATCATCTGACACGCGACCGCAATCTCTTGAAGAATCTGAACAAACCCTTCGTCCCCATCGGGGCAAAAAAGAGCCCCCCCAGGATGAAGGCGACGAGTTCCCAAAAGAGACCGCTTGTTTGATGATTTTCGGCGGGCCCAACGGCTACGAATCCAAGCGCCGCCAGAAGATCACAGATAGAGAGGTCAACGCAGTGGAACCGGCCGTGCCCAAGTACCTGCGATGGTCCGAGTCCGTAATTTCATTCGGACGCGCGGATCACCCCGACTACATTCCCCAGCCGGGACGATTCCCCTTGGTGGTAGACCCGATCGTTTGCGGCGTCTGCCTCACCAAGGTCCTCATGGACGGCGAAAGTGGTCTCAACATCCTCTACGTCAAAACTCTAGACGACATGAAGATTTCTCGCTCCGAGATCAAGCCGACTGGTGCCCCCTTCCACGGGGTGGTACCCGGCAAGATGGCGAGTCCACTCGGGCAGGTCAGCCTGCCCGTTACCTTTGGTACTCCCGACAACTTCCGGACCGAGACCCTCACCTTCGGGGTCATCGACTTCCCAGGATCGTACCATGCCATCTTGGGGCGTCCTTGCTACGCCAAATTCATGGCGGTTCCCAGCTATGTCTATTTGAAGCTCAAGATGCCGGGCCCCCATGGGGTAATCACGGTGCAAAGCAGCTTCCAGCACGCTTACACGTGCGACCTGGAAAACTGCAACCTCGCCGCGGCCCAGATCGCCGAGGCCGCGCCTACCGGCCTCAAGTCGGCCGTGGTTGAAGAAGCGCCCCCGGCCAAGAAGGCTTCGACATCGATATCTTTCCAGCCAGCGCGGGACACCAAGTCAATCCAGCTCGACCCCGAAGACCCCTCGAAGACGACGCAGATTGGGACTGCGCTCAGTGATAAATAGGAAAGCGCGCTCGTCAGCTTCCTCCAGGACAACCAGGATATCTTCGCATGGATATCTTCTGACATGCCCGGAGTCCCACGGGAGGCTGCCGAGCACTCTTTAAATGTTCGGCCGGACGCTAAGCCGGTCAAGCAGCGCTTGCGCCGATTCGCTGAGAATAGACGCCAAGCTATAGGAGAAGAAATAGCCAAGCTCTTAACAGCCGGCTTCATTAAAGAAGTGTATCATCCCGACTGGTTAGCGAACCCAGTTTTTGTTCGCAAAAAGAATGGAAAATGGAGGATGTGTGTTGATTATACTAGCCTTAACAAGGCATGTCCCAAAGACCCTTTCACCCTACCTCGCATCGACCAAGTGATTGATTCCCACGGCCGGATGTGAATTTTGTGCTTTCTCGACGCTTACTCGGGCTATCACCAGATTAAGATGAAGGAGGATGACGAGATCAAGACGTCTTTCATCACTCCGTTTGGCGTGTTTTGCTACGTCTCCATGCCCTTCGGCCTCAAGAACGCAGGCGCTACGTACCAAAGGTGCATACAGCGTTGCCTTCAGTCGCAGATCGGCCGGAACGTACAAGCCTACGTCGACGATGTGGTGATCAAGTCCCAAAAGAGAGAAGACCTCCTGAGTGACCTGGGAGAGACCTTCTCCAAC